>SNQN01008312.1:3630-14881 GCA_008642245.1 Bassia scoparia | reverse complement strand
ATAGTATTTTCAGTGGGGTTGTGTGCTAGATTTCAAAGCAACCCTAAGGAATCTCACCTAAAGGCTGTCAAGAGGATTCTGAAGTATCTGAACGGTATTGATGACRTATGTTTGTGGTATCCAAAAGGAAGCAGTATGAACCTAATTGGATACATAGATGTTYACTTTGCTGGTTTTATTGTGGACAGGAAGAGCACTTTAGCAATGACCCATTTCTTAGGTTCTTGCCTCTTCTCATGGGGATCTAAGAAACAAAATTCTGTGGCTTTATCTACAGCCAAGTCTGAGTACATTGRAGCTGCTTTGTGTTGTGCTCAACTCGTGTGGATAAAGWCACAACTAAAGGATTTTGGGGTTTGTTTCGAAAGTTTTCCCATTTGATGTGACAACACAAGTACTATTAATATTTCAAAAAAATCCTGTCCAACACTCTAAAACCAAGCATATTGAGATTAGACATCATTTTTTGAGGGACAATGTTGAAAAAGGTAATGTTGAGTTAGAATTTTGCAGGTCAGAAGACCAACTAGCTAACATATTTACAAAACCTTTGAGCAGAGAAGTTTTCATGAAGCTTCGTACCTTGCTGGGTATGATTAAAATTAGACAATGAGCTCTTAGGTCTTGACTTGCCTCCTTGGCTAGTAAAAATGATGTCTTCCTTGTATATATTTTTTTATTATTGTTTCTGTTTCTGTTTTCTTTTTCCTTTTATTTTAGGGCTCACAGAGTTCTTATGTGATGCTGAACTGATCAATCAAGTACTCATGATACATTAGCATTAGTCCTGAAAAGAATATGTTTGCATAGACAAGTGACAGACCACTTGGGAACCAGGTTCTTGAGGCAGTTAATTTCTAAATATTTTATTCTAATTTCAGCCATTTTCAAATTTTGAATTAATTGCAACGACGACTATAATTATGGCAACTGTCACTTTGTAAAAACGGATAATTGTTCAAAATTCTTACGAAATATCTGTTGCTTATCAATCTATCCTTGATATGAATATCTTGCATGTGATCAAAATATTTTCTTCTTCATTTGATCAAACACTTTCCATTTTTCTTTCTCTCACTTGCGGTTATATAATTTTCCACACAAAATTCTAATTYTGCTTTCATTGTGTTCTTCTCTCTCTGAATTCTTGAGACACAAATTGCTCAGGTAATCTGTTCTTTTTGCTCAAATTAGAGTCACAATTCAGTCTCAACATGTCTAAGAGAAGAAGCACTAGGTTAGTTGAGAAGGAAGTAACTGAGTCTCCAGAAATCGAGACCAAAATCAAGGAANCAACTGTCACTTTGTAAAAACGGATAATTGTTCAAAATTCTTACGAAATATCTGTTGCTTATCAATCTATCCTTGATATGAATATCTTGCATGTGATCAAAATATTTTCTTCTTCATTTGATCAAACACTTTCCATTTTTCTTTCTCTCACTTGCGGTTATATAATTTTCCACACAAAATTCTAATTYTGCTTTCATTGTGTTCTTCTCTCTCTGAATTCTTGAGACACAAATTGCTCAGGTAATCTGTTCTTTTTGCTCAAATTAGAGTCACAATTCAGTCTCAACATGTCTAAGAGAAGAAGCACTAGGTTAGTTGAGAAGGAAGTAACTGAGTCTCCAGAAATCGAGACCAAAATCAAGGAATCTGAGAAGGTAATTGCGTCAGTTGAGAAGGAAATTATGAAAAAAGAAGTTGAGGAAGAGGAAGAGGAGCCTTTGATTAGGAGAAATTCAAAGAAGGCTACAACAAGCAAATCCACCACTCCAAAATCCACCACCATAAAAACTGTCACTCCCAAAGCCACCTCCAAAACTGTAAAAACTGCAACTCCAAAACCCACAAAAACCACCACTCCCAAAAAGCCTATCTCACCCAAACAAAAGAGTACTACACCCGAACCGGTGGAGCATTCTAAACCGGAGGAATTGGAGAAGGAGGAAGAAGTTGAAGAGAAGGAGTCTGAACCGATTACAGAGTCAGAACCGGTGGAGCAAGAGGTTGAAAATGAGGATGTGATCGGAGCAATGAGAAAGGAGATGAAGGCCAAAATGGTAGCAGCAAAGAAACCGCCAACCAAATCGGTTAAGGTGGTTCAGAATGGGGTTGTGAAGGAGTTACCAAAAACCACCAACACAAAACAACCAGCCAAAACCACCACAAAATGCAAAACCCCCACACCCAAGACCACTCCCAAACTAGTGGAGAAGAAGAAGAAGGAAAAAGAGGGTGTTGCTGTTGAGCGGGAAACTAATGTTGGTTTGGGGTCAAAAGATAAAACTACTGCAGGAAAATTTGTGCGAGTCAAGATGGTTGCTATGAAGGGTACTGAAGCTTCCAAAGGCAAAAAAGTAATGACAGGACCACAACCAGACTAGTCCCCTTCGGACAAGAAGAGAAAGCGATCTGCACTGACCATTGTTGAGGGCCCAAAGCCCAAGAAAAGTAAGTTTATCAGTCCTCGACCTCTGTATGATCTCTCTGATAGAAAGTTTCTAGTGGGTTTCTCTATTGCTAAGAGTTGGGTAGAACATAAGTTCTTGCATGAAATTAGAGATGCCCTACATTTCTAAAAATGGTCTGTGTTGTTTGCTAAAGAACTGGATGTGTTTATGTCTTTGGTTGAAGAATTTTATGCTCACCTGCACACTAATGACGATGGGTCCTATTTTGCCTTTGTTAAGAAAACTCCTATAAATTTATCTGAGAAGAAATTGGCTGAAATTCTTAAGGTTCCCATTAAGGGACTTGATGTCTATTCTCGTGAAAATTGGACAAGTGTTAAAGGAGTCACAYCAGAACAGATCCAGAACCGGTTGTTCAATGGTCCACCTGACCCTAAGTAGGGGTACACCATCGGCCATCTCAGGGAACCAATTATGAGGATATTTCATACAATAGCCTCAAAAATTGTGTTCTCTAAAGCACAAGGCTGAATGTGTGTACGATTGATGGATAGTGTTCTTATTTACTACCTCATGGAACACATTCCTGTCAATCTCCCTGCTATGGTTCTTGGACATATGATCTGATGTGTTGAGAAGGCAAAACATGCTCTGCCTTATGGTGGCTGGCTAACCTTGGTGTTCAATCACTGGAAGATTCCAATGGTGGGAGATTATAGAAAAATGTCCCAACTCACCAATCAGATTATAGGTCAGAAAAGCATGAGCTATGCAGGTGGAATTTTGAAGATGAAGGATGATGTTAAGGGGAATGCAYCAGGTGCAGGGACCAGTACCGAATCAGTTGAGGCAACTTATGCCTTGGTGAAGCAATTGAGTGATCAGAACACAATGATGTAATCCATGATCAACAGTGTCACTCAACTCTGTACTGCTATGAACTAACTGATTTTCATATTGCGGATGCATGTTTAAGTCTAAGAGCTCTGAGTCTAATTAGTATCTACTCATTTGTACTTAATAACTCTTTCTTAAACCATTGTCAGTTAGTTGTGAACTAGTGTACTTGTATACATACCAGCCTGGCTGATGAAAATGCTGAGCGCCTGCAGCACTGACTACAAAGGAAATATTACTACTATTGGATTAACTCCCCAAATCCGTATGGCTTCTAAGTATAGCTATTAGGAGGTTTTAGGAATAAAAGTGCAAAGCTAGAGAGAGAAAGTAGTTATAGGAGTCATGAACCCCTGCTATTAGAGTCATTGTGATGTTTTTTCTCTTGGTTTTTGGGGATATTATAAGCGTGAAATCGCACAACTCAAACAAGCAAAGCGATTACACTTGAGGACGCAAAAGCGTTGACAATAGATGTACACATAAACGTATGCTTCGAGGCGTATGCTACCTACAGTGTTACTACCACCAGTATATTTACCACAGTAGAAAACAGAGATAGCGCTTCTCACTGTACCGTTCTCGGTTTCGGACTTAATAAATACGTGGCGGTTGCCAGTGGATAATTTTGAACACACTATTTTATTGGAGACACGTGGGAAGGTCGAATATTCTTCCGTCGCCAACAAAAATGCCACTATCTCATTGCCACACAACAGAGCTCAACAGAGCCCACCAAAAGGAGAATCACTCGGTAAACTACGAATTGAGATACAGGGTGTCTGTGCAAATCTATGATGTTAAACATGATAATCACATAATAGCGATTGGCGTAACACGTTATAAATCATGACTACCAACACGAGAACTAATAGAAGATAGTGTTATTGGTTGCGACAGGTGTGAGGGAAAAGGAAAGGAGCCTAAAGAAGTCGTGAAGTCTGGGAGAACGAAGATTGGACCAGAGTCAGTGACCCGGTGGAGTAAGGGGTTAGAAATGATGGGATGTGCACGATAGAGGCACAGATGAGAAAAGGAGAATTGAAAGGCCAAAGCACATGGTAGCAGCAAAGAAAACTGCACGGGAATATTCAACAGTCGGTTAATGGTGGTTTCAGACAATGACAGGTGTATTGTGAAATCAAGGAGTCTAACATTATCCAGTGAAACAACCCAAAAACAAAACCACACTCTCTCAGCTCAATCATCCACGACACCAATAAATTCACATTTATCTCTTGTCAGAATCAATTTGAAATTTACAGGAGAAGGGGACCGGAGCAAGGGGTAAACTATATCCCTGAGGAGGCAGAGGACACGATCGCACAGAGTCAGACTTTTTCAATCAACACCCTCATACATACACTACATAAAAGCAATATTCAATGCGAGCAGCTCATCGTTCAAGAATAGAATTACTACTTTTCTCTTAGCAGTCAGGATTTTGTCTAATAGCGTATCCACTTGAATCTATCGTCAGGTACGAGACGGTAGATAGTTTATATCAGCGGGTTACCGCGGTGATAAGTGCATATGCGTCGCTTCAGATGTGATAGTTTTCTAGACGGACGTGACTTCCGTGCTCACTAATGTTTTGCTGGTATGGTTGGGTCGGCCATTAAAAGCGAAGTATTAATACTATCGATAGTTGATCTACAGAGTATTCGTTATCTCCTGAAGTGGATATGTTTACAGCGAAAGGTAGGTTGAGGATAAGGTTAACAATTCTAACCGTTTTTGCATGGCTGTATTGAATTCAACTTATTCGTATGTAACATGCCTGTATAAAATGATTAAAACAATTACAGCATTTGAATTAAAAGCACTTAAGGCATAACCTGTACATAATTTGGGAGTGTTGATGTGTCTCACACATAAAGATAGGTCTTAGACACAGAAGTACATTGTGGGATTTCGATTCGATAACTGAAGTAATGATGGAAACTAGGCAATTTTATGGGGCTCGATATGGATCATGAGAGAGTAATTAACGAGCATCTTGGCATACTGGACAAAATGGGATACTAGACACTATGATGCTAGTGATCTTTATTTGAAACCAACAACGCCGATCGCTAGTTAGACAATTAGAAGAATGCTCGAATGAGGGTTAAGACACGGAATGAGAATGTTTGTTATTTTTGTCTTTCGGAAGCGATGATTGAAGAGCTCGCTCACGCAATAATGAGGAGAGGGGCCGCTCAACGAGCAGATCAATGTGATGCGGTGGCTCGATGGTGATACTTATAAACAGGATTAGACTAAGTATAATGTATGCATCTGTCACCGACAACGTGCTTGATCACCGTATTGTTTAACACGAAAAATACCTTTGTGACTATATCCCTATGTATCATTTGATACAAGTAAGTCAATCTTTGCTTTGTATGAGCACATACTAGAGGCGTTGGCTGTAAGAGAACGGGTATACGAGATAGCCCCTCCAAACAGAAGCAGTAAGAGTGGCGTTAAGGATATTAAGCACTTATTTACTTAATTGAGTCTTAAGCATGATTCTATTTCAACGCGACGCCAAGGATCAAAGACGAAATATAGCGCAACGAGATAAGAATAATCATTCTAGCTAAAAAACGAAAGCCGACCATTTAAAAATTAGTAACGAGGTTGGAACCGTCTGTAAGATTCTCTGATAGACTAAATGGGAGTTGCTGAAATTGTGCTAGGCTGAGGATTGTCTCGTTGACTCTATATTTATTTGGACGTTTAATGGATGGGTTAAATAATACGTATAAGTTTTATTCTCAGAATACGCTATGATAGATCTGAATTAATAGATGAATGCGCTCATCCTGCTGTTATGGGGGAATATGCTCCTTTGTTTGTTTAATACAAATTGTGTTGGTATTTTATGGTGCTTTTTTATCGATTCTATCACTTAGTCCTCCTCTTTTTTTCTATATTTTCGGATTATTCTGTACCTATTAATTAGTATAATAGATGTTAAATTGTGAGGTGAAACTTAGCCAAGTTATGCCTCAATGGTGTCAGTTATGCTATGTTTGGCGGCCTTCTATATATGGCGTAATGCTGGTGGTAGAAGTTGTAGTGAGGCTTATTTAAGGAACTTGTTAGAATATATTTGATAACATAATTTATCTTTTAGAGCGCACCTACACGACTTTTTGTGTACTTTTTAAGATTTAGAGGTGAGACTTCTTTGCCTATGTCGGAAAATTACGACACTTTATATGATGAAGCTTTTCAGACGGAATAGGCGCAAAGTATCCCTTACACATAGGCTGATTTCGTCTATGTTGCCGTGACTCTATATCTGTGCAGTTAAGGAGGTTATATGATGTTCGAAAAAATCCTATAAAAGTTTAGTAGTTCAAGAATCCCTTGGTAAGTAGGCCTCACTAGAGAAGCAGAGCAATTGGCTGAGAATTCGTCTAAGCGGTTGCTCCCATGTAGAAGGACCCCTCTTGATGCCTATTGCACTCGCCTAGGCGGCTTGAGGATTATTCACGAATCCGAAAGGAGTGGGGCGTCGCATACTTATATGTTGCCATCAGGAGTGGCGTGCAAAGATGGGTACCATAGCGACAGGTGGCCATTTTAAAATGAGTGAGGAGAGTCCAGAACGCATGGACCAGAACACGCGCTGCGATCCTTACGACGCTAATTAATTTTTCTGGTTGTACAACTTGTGATCTCATAGCAATCAATTACTGTGAATCTTGCCGACAATTGTGTTACGAAAACTTAGAGATAGCGTAAGATTAAAGGGCTTAGGTATGTTGACAAACGAATTTCAAATCGAGTAGCTTCTACATTAGAACGAGTTATGCGCGTTTGGAATTGAGTTTAATCGTTGGAACTTGATGGTGGCCTTTCATGGTTGTGAATACGAAGCATTTTTTAGGAAAGGATAGTTCATTCCATATAGTATGACTACCTTTTGGGGGCAAAATTATGATCCCCATAGTGATTGTTTCTTAGAGTTAGTATGGGGAAATGAGGCTAATCTAGTAATATATATAAGCCTTGTAATTGTGTAGGTATAAGAATGGATGGATTTGTGAGGAGAGAAAACAAGGAGGGAGTAGATTGTAGTGATGTGAGTTAGTTTTGTTACATTTTATTTTTTAGAATTATTTTTTCTTTCGAAGTCTGGTGTCCACTATGAGATTGTCTGTAGAGAGTGGCTGCAAGTTGGAGAAGATAGAGCATAAATAGTGTAGTCAGGTGCGATTGGGAAGCACCATTTATATCTAATAGAGATTGTAGTTGTAGCAATGTATGTTCATCTCCTTGGCGTTCGGAACAGACACAATTTCGTGTCTATAATTTGGATTTTTGACCGACGTCTTAGTGAGCCCACTGATTATTCGATGTGTTCTGATGGGAGTCTAGATATGGACTGATTGGTGTAGTGATTGGGAGCAACGAGGGGAAGGTAGGCATATGAATAGACGACTGTCACTCTGCATCTGCCTAATTTACAGTTTTATTGAAAATGGTTTCGGACTAGTTGGCTTAATTTCTGCAGATTTTGATTTTGGGTAATGTATTCCATAAGCGGGTTGTTTCTCATATTTGTAATCTTTGACTTACTTGTTTTAAGTTGTTTTGAGTATGTTTCTTTTTTGCTTTGACCTGTTTTGTGTTGTTTTCTGAGTAGTTTAGAGTAGTTTAATTGCTTTTCTTTAAGTACACTAAATTGAGTTAGGTGCCCAATTTCAATTTCAATGACAATTCTTTGATTCAGCTGTAATGCTTGTAGTTGTTCTCTTGGTCATTTTGGACAAGGAGATTTCGATGAGTAGTTTCATTAGGGCTAGTAGAGGAGAGTGTACGAGATTAGCATTGGCTAGGAAAAAGATAAATTGTCTACTGAAAAAGGATGTCATGTATCATACTTACTGCCTCCAATCCTGAGATAGGATTCCCTCACTCAAGTAGTGGAGTTTTCTAATAGAATTATGCGAGGTGAATTACAATAGAGGTATGAACGAAAGGTGGGAGTGTTAATTAGAATGGGTGAGAGGGGGAGCGTAGGGAGGGGGCGAGGGAGTAGTTAGAGTTTAGGTCCACATTCTCAAATAGATTGTAAGTAGATGGTATGAAGAGTGCTAATTATCGTCAATATAGTAGATGGGGAATGGACAGCCATGAAGAAGAGTAGACGGTGAGGAAAGGGTTCCCATTCCACAAAAGCTGTTTTGAAATGATTGGAGGATGGATTGTGTGGATAAGCGATAGTGATCAATTGAATTTTCTGGATTAATGAAAGGAATTGCATAATGCATATGATGTTTTTTTTGGGTCATGAAGACCCTTTATGGCATCTCTTGAGTTCTGAGAGTACTTGGTCTAGTGGTGATTTAGTGAGGGGAATTACAGGGTGATCCTGAACACTGCTATGATATAGTCTAGTTTAAGATTTTCAAAGCCTCACATTTTTAAGTTTTAAAAGCGATGTGGTCATGATCGGGAACTTATCCTTGTAGTCCTTGAGTACAAGAAAAGTCACTCTTTCTAAGATCTAAGGTTTTCAACTACACTCAAAGGTTCTTAGCCATTAGTGGACCACTCATTCTTGGTGAGAAACGAGCATGATACCTGGACGCACACGAGGTATGGGAATATTTTTAGGTTTACGCAATTTTTGTTCGACCATGTTCTCCATGCCTGTTATGTTCACACGGTCTAGATCATGGGTGAGGCGTGTGATGGATATGCAAGTGTATGTACCAGTCTAGTCGACTCTGGAAGTCTAGCATGTAGGGATATCCCGGAGCCTATATATTAGGCGTGCGCATCGTGACACACCTTGTACTGAATAATAACGACATTTGTCGTTGACGCAAGGACAACCGTACGTTATAAATCTGGCGACTGACTCAATTGGGATTTGACATCGCTGAATAGCATTACGAGTTTAGTTTTTGTGGTTTGTGAGGCAAGTGACATCAAACATACGCGTAGTAATGGCTATGTGTGATTTTATGACGTTCTTTATAATGCATTCGACATTTAGCATTGTGTGTTTTACAATGGCATCCTGGCGTGATACCCGAAAATAGGTGTTGGCAGCTATATCGTGTTTCGACAGTGACTCTAGTGCATCTGGTCTCTAAGTGTAGTATCTAGTTATACGCTTCTCGATGGGGTCTACGACTTCATAAGAGAGTTAACGACTCGAAAGATTTTGCAAAGGAGGTTTCGCGCGGGGCTCGGCTAAGATAGAGCTAGCTGGAATGAGTCAGGGTTTGTCAGCTGCGATGTGTAATACGAACTTTTGTGAGCGTGTGCAAGACTAGTCCGAGACAACATGGGAACGTATGTGGTCGAATATCTGCGTTGCATACAAAGCGGGTAATGGTTAGGACTTCTTGACAAAATGCATTCACAACGGCGTACTGGATGTTGTCTAGGAAGTTAATGAGCCTAATCTTGGGGGATATCTGTTGTTGAGTTTGTTTGAGCACTCAGTAACCCTAGAGTTTCTGACGTATGTACTTGTCTGAATCAGAAACAGATAGGCAAACGACAGAATTTCCTATAGGATGGCCGCTCTTATTGTTAATTTTTTTCTGTTGATCATTAAGATTATTCATAGAGTATACTGGCCCACAGTTCTCATATGCAGTGTGCAGAGAGAAATGTAGCTAAAAATGGTCTTATCTTTGAAGAACAGAGAACTGTCGATTAGCGTTTTCATATACAAAAAGTATTGGAATACTATGTTGTAGTTAAAGAAGTATCTGCTGATAGCAAATTAAAAAGGAAAGCTAACATCTTCTTTATGTATCCTCGAAGAAGAATTAAGTGTTGTTTGTAAACCTAGTAGATTAGCGTTACTGTAGTTATGTGAGTTACTCATTCGATGTAAAACGAAAGACGTCGCATCCTTGAGAACTTATACTTGATGAATAATAAAGAATAGAGCAAAAAAAAATAGAATTTAAAAAAGTATAATTGGGACAAATCTTAAAGGTGAAAGATGAATATATAATAGTATAGGGCAACGTAGAAGGAATTATTACATGTTAGTGTTTAAATTAATAAATGTATTAAAAGGTCTAATATTGAGCAAACGTAGGATAGTGAAAGTTAATGACATCTGGTTGCTTGTTAGTTGAAAGACAAGAACTGTCAGATAGTATAATTGAGTTTTGATTTTAGAAGCATATGGGTTAACTCAAGTTCATCGCTTGCGATCCAGCTCCTATGGGCCAATTTTCCTAACCAGTCCGTATATTTTGGAAGTTTGACTTCGCGTGTAAGAGGTTGAGTTTTGAAAATAATAGATGAAGGACGCGATCGTTTTGTGCGGTTGACCAGAGCGTTCTCAGTATTGGAAAGTATGATGTTGAGAAGCTTCATGAGAAGCTATTTTTTATTGGATTGCAATAAAGATCAGTAGAAATATTAGTGTTTCCGTGAAAATCAATTATTTTTTATTGTCGAAGGAAAGTAGGTATTCTTATGATCTCATGCAATATACTGTCAAAGGCGTCCTTTATAGTGAACTTTGAACACAGGACGCGATGCCGGAGACTACTGTCGAGTCGAGATTTCGACGTCGAGAGACAAACCTATTACAATTTGCATAAACTGATCAACATAACGTAAATATAGTTCGGCAAAAGCTCTATCCTGGATATTGACGCTATGGGCATTCTCATAGCTAGACAACTTTAGGTTTTAAAATTTACTCTCGATGTCCAAGCATTAAAGGCTACTTTTGTATTTAGAGAGACAAAGTGTTGTCAAGTAGGCAGATATACGAGTTTATGTTGTTAAGGTGAACTTGTTCGGGGATAAGTTATTTGAATCGACGTAGTTGGTGTTGTGGGTAGAACTCGCCAGTATGGTGGAAGTTAGGGATTCTATTGTGCAAGAGGATAGCAATTGTCGGTATTCTTGTGAATTTCTTTGTCAATCGAGAGCGTGTAATAAATGAGAGTGAG
>SNQN01008311.1:9268-29695 GCA_008642245.1 Bassia scoparia | reverse complement strand
TTGTCTTGATCTCCCATATACCATTAATGAATTGTGGTAAAATCACTTAGGAATATGAAATCCATCATCAGAATAAAAATTAGAAATTGTAGATGGGAGAGACAAAGTAAATGGAGTATTAAATATGATTATCATGGAACAAATCCCCCGATAAAGATAATTAAACGTAAAATTGAGGGAAATTCCCTCTGGTAGGGAGCAATTTTGATCGATTCCCTTTGATAGGGATGTGTTTTTAAAAATCCCTAAAATAGATATCAGTTTATTAACTAATCCTAAAAGTGATTAAATGTGTTGTTTAACCGTTAAGTTTTATAATTTGCCGTTAATTAAGTTTAACCATGTTAACCTTAGTTAGCCCTTTAGTTATCTTAAATTAAAACCAAAATTACTTCATACGAGAGAACTAGTTCTCTTTTAGTCACTGGAACTTCTCTGTTTTCAGAACGCCAATATCGTCTTAGCCATTCTTCATCGATATTCATCTTCGTGCTTCGTCTTCGCCATTCTTCATCGATATTCATCTTCGTTATACACTCCTTGTTCATAACAATACAAACATGTAATACTGAATAGTTCAGGTTCATTTTGATCGAGTCCAAATGAAATTCAATCACATTGATGCATAAACTCCAATTGCATAACAACTGATGTATTATCGACTTATCGTTGTTGGGTCTCAGGATAAGTTACCTGGTACTGTATTCAATTTGTACTACATAATTAATTGTAAAAAATCAAATAAAAACTCCAAACTAAAAGCAAGCTCTAAAATCAATCACATTGATGCATAAACACTACTCCAATTGCATAACAACTGATGTATATAAACTCTTTGTTCATAACAATACATGCAATWCAATCTGGATTACAACAACAATTGAAGCATTGCTCAAATTCAGAAAAGAAAAGAAAAGAAATTTTTCAGAAAAGAAAAGCATTGCTCAAATTTGGATTACAGATTTACAGCCACAAATTCAGAAAAGCAAATTCAGATTACAATTACTCAAATTGGAAATTTAATGACGTTGAATCGTCTTCTTCAGTTGCACGAACAGTTGGAAATTCTGATTAAAATTGCTCAAACAGGAAATTCCTTAAGGTCTGAATCGTTTTCTTCATGAACACGATCAATTGGAATTTCAGATTATGATTGCTATTGTTGCATTGCTGCTGCTATAATGAAATCTAGCAGATTGTATAATGGTTCGAGGATGAAGCTCTTGCTGCGTTGAATCACCATTTTTGGTTGGAAAGCGCGAGAGAAAGAAGCATAATGGCGTACTTGTGTATCAAAGTATCAGACAACGATACAAATGAAAAAGAAAGTGAGGAAGATGCTTTTAATTTAAGATAACTAAAGGGCTAACTAAGGTTAACATGGTTAAACTTAATTAACGGAAAATTATAAAACCTAACGGTTAAACAACACATTCAATCATTTTTAGGATTAGTTAATAAACTTATATCTATTTCAGGGATTTTTAAAAACACATCCCTACCAAAGGGAATCGATCAAAATTGCTCCCCACCAGAGGGAATTTCCCTAAAATTGAGAAGAAGAAAAAATGCCATGTCATTGCCAACTCAGCTGCCACATCATCGACACCTCATCAGGGTTGGCAGTTAGTAGCGATTTTCTGTTTGCAATCTCATTAATCTGAACTCGCTACTGACAGTAGCGAATTGCTTTTATACTTCGCTACTGCTAGTAGCGATTTTCTAGGTAAATTTGCTATTGTCAGTTGCGAATTGTACCCGTAATTCGCTATTGCCAATAGTGAATGTACCCGTAATTCGCTACTGGTGATAGCGAAGTTGACTGGATTTTTTTTAAAAAAATATCGATCCTACATGGACGGTATCATGGGAAATACTTTCCCAACCGAAGCAAAAACTGAAAATTGGCAAAAGTTTTGCTATATTAAGGGAAAAAATTCGTGGCAACATCCCTTGTGTGCGTGCCCCCACCCCCTAATAATATTCAACTTAAATATATATCAAGTATAATTAACATGGGCTCTAATTAAATTGGGCCTATTGCTTTGCTACGAATCCTACGATACACATGCAGTGAATGACTGCGGTGGGGCTGCGATTTCGATCAATAAACTGCAATAAGGTTGCGATTTTTGCTGTTTTTATGCTTTCTCGCTATCAGAATTTAACTTCTTGCTTCCTAGACATGGTAAATAACGAATTTTCAATGTCTTGTTGCAACGAGTCTTAAAAATCATTGCGAAATAAAGCAATAAAATGATCCAAATGCTCCGCAATCATCCAAATTTTTGCACAAGTTCGAATCAACTCCAATAATCCTAGCAAACCAAGCCAAATCCAACAAAAATAACACAAATATACCGAGACAAATAATATCGAAATATATATAAAATAAAGCTAAAAAAAATTAAATATGGAGAAAAGTATGATAAATATTAATTAAAAATAACATATAAAATGTGTATTTAATCGACTTATCACTTGCATCAAAAACCTTTTGTCTAATAAGTTCAATTTAGTAAAGCTKTAGCCATTTTGGGAATAGTTCGAAACAATTTGATTCATTTTGGAAAAAAATCTGCTCAATTCGATCTCYAGCATTTCGTTTTAATTGATTCATGTGACTTTGTGACAAGTAYCAATTTGAGTTTTGGTTACCCCGTGCTTGATTGAAGTGTCCCATTTTATCACCATATGTTGTTCTTGTTTTACAACAATTTCAATTTTTTTTTCCAATTATATTTTTCATCGTTATGAGTTTAGTGGGAAAACTAATTCCAAAGTCGGAAAACAAATTCTAAACTTTCTAAAATGTAAATTGAGACTTCTAAAAAAACGGAGAAAGTATTTTTTTGTCGAACATAAAACCTTAGTTTCAAATAATTACAATAAAAATTAAAATTTTGATTTTATTTAGTATAATTTGTACTTTATTTAAAAACAGAGCATATGCTCGAGGATTATCAAGTACTCCCTCCATATCATATTAAGTGCAACGATTTGACATAAAGTAGAGAGGAAAAATGTTCAATCGTTGCAGTTAATACGATAGGAAGGGAGTAACTATTAACTAATAAGGTGAAGTTGTTATTGAGGTGGACATGTGCGCAATTAAGAAAGCATGAGTGGGGCTGAGAATTGAAAAGGCTTAAATTTGGGCCACAAAATAGATGTCGTAAGATTATGGTTCACCAGAAGATACAGTATCAAGAGTCCATTGAGCCTAGTGATAGTGTGATACTGAATCAAAGGCCTATATTTGCTGATGTGTGTCCAATCACATTCCGTGGAACCATCGTTGCCTCAAATGGGTCCCATTCACCCGCACCTTCTACTTCTTTCTCTTCATTTTTGTTCACGTACGTCTCATACCTCCGAGTCATTTTTGCTTTGCTCCGACTCATAGTAGAGGTGGGTAACGTGTCGTGTTGTGTCATTTTCGTGTCGAGTTAGCGTGTCACGTCTTTTTTACATACTAATGTATATAACTAGGTGCAATCGTGTCGTGTCGTGTCAACCCATTTATTTAAACGGGTCGAAATTCTCAACCCTAACCCGACCCGTTTAATAAACGTGTCGTGTCGTGTCAACCCGTTTACATAAACGAGTCAAGATCCTCAACCCAAACCCGTTAATAACGTGTCGATTTCGTGTCGTGTTAGCGGGTCGTGTTGCTTTTGACCACCTCTAACTCATAGTCATCGACTTTGTAAATTAAATTGTTTAGGAAAATTATCACAGGTATCATTACATTTTTGCATTTTTTTCAAAATATCTAAAAAATGTCATTGAATTTGCAGAAATTTAATTTTTTTTGACTTTTTAAGTGGAAAAATAAATGGAGTTGTAACAAATATTACCTTAAAAATACATTCCAACAAATTTTGACTTCATAGGTTCCCCTAAAATGCATTTATAACCTAACGTTGTTAAAACTCCGTCTAAGTTTCTTCCAAAAAATCATTATTTTTTGGATTTTTGCATATTTTGTGGTTTGAAATGCATTATTTATAAGCAAATGTATGTTATAACTCTGTCGAATTTCCTTCTAAAAAGTCATTTTTTTTTTTTTTTTGCAAATTCAAGAGCAATTTAGAAGTCGAAAATGTGAGGGATATTTTGGAAAAAACACAAAAGTTTAAGGGTTTATGCGATAATTTTCCAATTATTTAAGTTGGAAATTTGGAACGAAGGGAAAACTCAATGCACATAGGGCGTTAAAAGGGAATATTAATCCAAATTCAATGTATGAAGTAAAATTCACTAGGTAAAATTCACCCAACAGAAGGTAATACATCTGTATTTGCATAAATTAATACTTGTTTCCTTAATTAAAATATATTGCCAAAAAGAAAACATGGAAGTAAATGTGTTTATTATACAAAGTAATTAATTACTAGTTCCTTTGTTCTGTAGTGCATCCGTTTCTTTTTGTTTGTGTTTTTCTCTAAATGTTTGTTTTATTTAAAATATTTTATTTTTAATTGTAATTTTATTCACCATTTACATAGTAAAATGAATAATATATCTATTTTTGAACTTCCAAAATATTAAATAAAAAAATTATCATTATCTAGATTAGTCGGAAAATTCAAATAATGACATGCAAAAGGGAATAATCATATGCATGCACCCGCTAATTAACTATAATATGACATTGTTCACAAGCTCCTCCTCTATTCTAGCTGATTCCAAAGCTTTGCATGATGGTGGGCCCCATTCCAGAACCTTCGGACAGCTTCCACCGCAACCGTCAGATCTCTCGAACCCCTTACGTGGCACGCATCCACCCATCCCTCGCTACACTCCCATTTCCTATATAAACAASCCACTTCTCCCTCAATTTAGTCACCTCAAGAACAATAACAACAAAGTTTAAAAAACAACAACAACAAAGTAGTCCACCATTAAAACTCTCTTCCAATCCCAAACACAACTCTCAAATCTTAGTCCTCGTCAAACAAATGGCTCCTGAACTCGTCAAGAACTCTATGAGTTTGACAGCGGCGACGACGACGAAAGCGCTGGGCCGTCGTCCCAGCAGGGCTTACGTGACTTTTTTGGCGGGTAATGGTGATTATGTGAAAGGGGTGATTGGGTTAATCAAGGGATTAAGGAAAGTTAAGAGTGCTTATCCGTTGATTGTGGCGGTGCTTCCTGACGTACCCGAGGAACACCGTCAGCAACTGGTGTCGCAGGGGTGTATTGTCCGTGAGATCGAACCCGTTTACCCGCCCGAAAATAATACCCAGTTTGCTCATGCTTATTACGTCATCAACTACTCTAAGCTCCGTATTTGGGAGGTACTACTTCAATCTTTTTTGTCCTTTTTATTTATTTCGTCGTTTGATTGCTTGTGATTTACACGTGTTTTCTCGTTCATGCCATGTTTGTTTTCTAGTACACCTGAATCTTTAGTCTGTCAACAAAATTTACTTAAAACCCAAAGTATGTAAATTGATTTTTAATTGTCTTTTGTTTTTTATTTTTTGAATTTAAATTTCAACCAAGATTTATGTTGTTTTGAAGTATATTATATTRCATTAATAATGGTGGATATGTCTAAATTCAAATGTATTTGAGGATATTTTGACTTGATTGATCAGTAATATTTATAATGCTTGATTGTGTTTAATATTTCTTATCCGGCTTTAAATGGAGACTAATTATAATTGTGTTGATGTTATATTGTTTCTTTTCATCATATCAATTTTCATAAACTAGTTGTCATAAACAATCAAAGATATCAATGGTCAAAGTATTGTCACGAAGCATGAAAGTTAAAGTGATACGAGTATWAAAAAAACCCGAAAGTAGTTTATGCATTTTTGTAGAATAAAATTGTATGAGTTTAGGATCAAGAACGGCAAGAAAGACTAGAATTAATAATTTTGGTTGATGYATAATGGCAGTTTGTGGAGTACGAGAAGCTGATATACTTAGATGGAGATATCCAAGTGTARGAAAARATAGACCATTTGTTTGACCTACCAAATGGGTATTTCTATGCTGTCATGGACTGCTTTTGTGAAGCTTCTTGGAGCAAGACTCCTCAYTACAAGATCGGCTACTGCCAGCAGTGCCCTGAGAGGGTCCAGTGGCCGACCGCCGAGCTCGGCCCACCRCCTTCCCTCTACTTCAATGCTGGCTTCTTTGTGTATGAGCCTAGCATTGCTACTCTCCATGATCTCCTCAAGACTGTCCGAGAAACTACTCCTACCTCCTTTGCTGAGCAGGTATATATTTATATAGTATTAATTAACTTCCTTATTTCAATTTTCCCATTTGATTTTAATGCACGTTTTTTTACCATTAATACGAGTAATGGAAATCAACAAGCAAGATCACATATGACTAATTCTATTCACGACGTGTAAATTGGTAAAAAGAGTTGTGTCAATCGGAGTAATTAGATGCTGGAGTACTTTTATATATAATGTGAATGCAGTGTCCTTTGACTGAAATGAAATTAATTGACAGAATCATAYAAGTTTGCGTTTATAAATTWTTGGATAGACWTGAAAATAATCAATAGTAGCTCGATACAATCTGATCTGATGAACAAACTTGGAAAATGTATGCTAATAAATTAATTAAATGTTGTGCAGGACTTTTTAAACATGTACTTCAAGGACAAGTTCAAGCCACTTCCAATAGACTACAACCTGGTGTTAGCCTTCRTGTGGCGGCACCCGGAGAAGGTGGACTTGAACAAGGTGAAGGTGGTSCACTACTGCGCRGCAGGGTCAAAGCCGTGGCGGTACACGGGGAAGGAAGAGAACATGGACAGGGAAGACATAAAGATGTTGGTTAAGAAGTGGTGGGATGTGTATGATGACCCGTCTTTGGACTACAACCCTGCTGTTGATAATCCTCCTACTGAAGCTACTGCTGTTGATATGAAGCCTTTTAGGGAAGCTTTGTCTAATGCTGGTGTTGTTAATTATGTCACTGCTCCTTCTGCTGCTTGATTAACTGTAATTATTTCAGGGATTTTATTTTATGTATTATGATATGATGTCTAAATTTTGGTTTTTAGGAAGAATTGAGATCAGATCAGATCAGAACACATGCTGCAAAATGAGGGAAGGAACCTGTTTTCTTTCTCTTATTTGTAATTTGTAATATAATTTAGGTTGTTTAATTTTGATGACTTTTGAGTGTTTTTAATTTGTGGTCTTGTTGATATGCTTGGGAGATTAGTGAGAGCTTTAATGTAATGAGTAGTTCTCGCTCTTATGTAATAATTTTATGAGAATGAAATGGTAAAGTCATGCTAAGGATTGTGTACAAATTATTTCCATTCTTATTTACATTGATCGTTTCTTGTGCTTACAAAAAATAAATCGTAGAAATTAAATTATTTGTGGTCTGATCTTTTGAAATATGATCATCATGTTAAGTAAATAATAGATATTCAATGAATCGAAATTCCAAAATTAAAGTGGACAATCCAAAAATATATCATCAAATGATGCATTGTTGTCGGTTAACATTAACAAAACTACACAAAAACTGTGTAATGAGTAAGACAAGTTCTAACCCACCTTGACGACCTTGATGATATGGTCATTAAATATGGTGTATTATATAAATCCAAAAAATTAGAGAAGAAGATATGGTTAACAGTGATTGGCCTTTAAGAGTTAGTCGTAATTTTTGGCAATTCAAATGTCCATTATTGAATAATACTGTTATAATTAAGTTGTATGTAATAAATCAAAGACTGAATCATAATATATAAACATTACTTAGAAACATGCGGAGGTCGTTACAATTAAAAGTATGTGAAGATGACATCCACGATTTTGAGATCTTAAATATATGGAGTATAATGCAAGGAATTGTGATTATGACCCTACTTTTTATTTTTTTGATTTACTACCTGTTACTCTCATACTCGACTTGACCTAATTAGTAATTACTACTACATGTATACGTTGTTCATGCTTTAGTTGTTCGCTTATTTCTTTTATGTGATATAGCAATTCATGCTTTAATTTTTAACTATATACTTCCTCCGTTTCAATTACTCGCATATCTTTCTATTTAAGGAAGTTTTAAATTACTTGTTACGTACACTTTGTTTTTGGACAAATACTCTCTCTATCTCTCTCTCATTAGTAATACCACTACATGTATTACGTGTTGTGTCTTAGTTGTTTGCAATTCATGTTCTAATTATTAATTATTTATATAGTTAATATCAACATGCATCGATCTACTTATTTATACATATTTTTGGGTGGGTTGTGGGTTTGCAAATGTGGAAAGAGTTATGGTGAAGGTGTACAAAGACTAACTAAGATGGAGATGTTTTTGAGCTCGACAATCTAGCTTACGCATCTATCTATTCGTCATTCCTTTATAGTTTTTTTTAAAGATTATTTTAAACGTCGTAATAAAACCAACTAACTCTATTTATTTAAACTAATTAAGTAATTCTTATTTGATCATACTTTTGAACATTGTATAACATCTGATCTGGTTGGATTTAATCCGATTGATACAGAGTAGTTCTATTATAAGGACTTATCGTCTTATTTTTAGGTGAAAGAAAAACACCTTTATGAAGATTGAAATAACCCATTCATAGATAGGCCAAGGATGGAGGAATGCATTAGAGTAATTATTTAGTAGGATTTGATAAAAGCTTTAGGAGATTGTCCACCACTATTTCGGTAATATTTTGTTGAGAGTGGATTGATCACTAATTATTAACTCGAAAAAAAGGTAAGAACAGGCAACATGGTAAGGAAGGAGAACACAACAAAGACATTGACGTATGAAATAAAAAATAAAATTAAAAATGGATCAAGAAGTTTCTGGAAAAACTTTTTGGAATTAATTAAGAAGACAAGCTGCAACATTACTTTAATTTGCGACTTCGTTCTCTAATACACTACTTTGTTTATTTGTTTAATGATTAAACTATAACCTTCAATTCATAAGATTTGGAGGGCTTTTCAAAGGAGTAATTATTTAATTAGGGCGATGTGAATTGTGTATGTTTTGCCTAAAATAATGCGCAAGGGGCAAATGCTACACTGTGTCATGGTCCACTCCAACTGCTACCAAATTAACGACTAACTGATGAGTGATGATCGACTAAATGGTCATGTTATTGACTTACTGTTATGTATGCTTTAATTTGCAAGTTGGCATGCATTTAAATTAATTATGTTTAGGCCAATCGATATAGGACGCCATTTTCTTTTTCTCTGATCGACCGACCTACCATTGTAATTTTTGCGTCAAATGAGGGTTCTTGAACCTACTCAGGCCGGTGGCAGTGGCGGGCGCGGCAGGGCCGCAGTTGGGTTAGGATGATAATAAATAGCAAACCTTGATAGTGAGATTATATGGGCTGGAAGCTGGTTTATTTCAGCTTATTTCCAGTTCAACTTAGTTTATAATTTAATGTCTCCCTCGTAAACAATTCATTCATTCAGTTTAGTTATTTTCAATTTGAAATAAACAAACCCTGAAAGTTTAAAAAACACAAACTATATGAATTTACATACTTCGTACATTTAAACACAACTTATAAACTTTTTTTTTTCAAGAAAAGGCTATAGGGGCAACACTGCATTCACCCCCTTTGTATTACCCTCCGTGTCTATTTTTAGATGCATCATATGTGATTTTACTGCTCTATGTGATATGTTTTCTTAATAATCTTATCTATATTCTCAACAAAAGACATAGAGAGCAAGAAAGAAAGGCCGCCTATGTGATTGGAGAGATATAGAGAGAACTTATTTTCAAAAGAGAAGTAATGCATCTAATTTACATAAAAGTCGTAATCGATTATGTCCTTGGCGAATCTCATTTAAGTACTCTCAAAATATCCATAACCCTAATAGGCTAATTAGGTGGACGTTTTTAGGCTGCAGGGATATCACGTTGATGGCATATCACAATTCACAAAAGCACACCGAGTACATGGCAACAATACCATCATGAGGCAAGCTTCATTCTGATGGAGACCAAACCAGTAGTCCTTGTGGAATTGATCAGCCACATACTTGGTGACCAGAGACCGTTCCCACTTCCCAGCATACATGAGGCAGATGTACGTGCATTCTCCTAGTGTTGCTTTGCTGTATTGATTTGAAACATTTTCGAACAATTTCAAACAATTTATTAGAAAAGTTGTGTTCTCACATACCAAGTATTGTTAAAACGTGCCATTCTTTGTTCCAACAGCGTAGGTACCATGGTTGAAGCTCGCAAGTATAGCTTAATGCTGTTTTAAACCACACATTGTTGATATTTAGTAAAATGTCGTGAAGTTCACCCAAGCACAAAAGTTAGGACACATACTCATTCTTTGTCCTGCAAACTTTTTACTGAGTTTTTATATCTAAATATGCATCAAACTAAAAGGAAAACAGGGGGGAACACAGGACAATAAAAAGAAATGGACAACATCATACTTAATAATTGGTGATAAACATTAATCTCATGTCTGACTTCGACTACAGGAAGTAAATTGACATAATCTGTCACTGAACAAGATGTGCTATGAAATTCTCTTAACATAAAAATGTAATAATACATTAATGCTGTCGAAAACTCGATGATCCTCGTTCTACATGCGATGTTATTAGTTCAAGCCTGCCAGAACAAAACAGTTACAAAAGGTTAGTAGGTAAGCCTTTCATTAATATACGATCAGAGTCAAATCCATGTACTCGTATAATGGCTTACCTTGCTTGCTATGTTGTTTGACAGCCAGTCCAGACCCTCATACAGTCCTTACCTGACGTTGCACAAGTACTCTGGATATACCTGTTGCAGTATTTGCATTTAGCTCAGCATGAACAAAAGAGGTGAAGAGAGCATTGTTGATACCAGAGAAAGAAACGATTGGGTTGGAACTTGGAAGGGAGTAAAGAAGGAGAAAGCAACATATTACCAGTGTCTTTGACGGAGGGAATGGAGACCCAGCTTGTCAGTAATTTCTGCTGCGTTCATTGCATTGGGAAGATCCTGCTTGTTAGCAAACACTAGCAGAAGCATCCCCTCTAATTCATCCTGATGAGTAAAACCCAATTGGTTCAGTCATACTACTCCAATAGGCAAATTCTAACAGTTACTTGGAGCTTGATTACCTCATTCAGCATCCTGTGAAGCTCATCCCTCGCTTCAACCACACGGTCTCGGTCATTGCTATCAACCACAAAGATTAGTCCTTGTGTGTTCTGGAAGTAGTGTCTCCACAAGGGACGAATCTGGAGTCCAATTACTTTAGTTAGAAATCGGTATAATGTAATTAAACAATAAAACCTCGAACGCTTCTTCAAAATGGCTAAAGTGATGCTTTATCTTTCCAAATTTTGTCAAGTGCAAAAGAACYATATCCATCAGATGCACACGAGGAACAGAACAAACATTCATTGCATACTCCAAGGCCCAAGCTCATGTATGRAAGCAGCAAAAACACTAACAATAGTAACGGGAAAAGGATAAAAATGCATCWATAAATTTGACACATGATCAACATATATGCTTCACCAATCTGAACATGCCAAGGCAATCCTTGATCAAACAAAATTGTCTGAGGTGAATGCCTCACTATGTTGTTCAATCCTATTGTAGTGTAACATACTACTAATTAAAGTCAATGTACATATTATCTTCAACAAAGAAAAACTTACTACATATAATATACACACTAACAGGGGCTTTATGATGAAAATCTGACAAACCCAACACCTCAAATAACAGTGACCACTTTTCTCATTCACATTGGGTCCAACTGTTCTAAAGAACCAGCTAGATGAGGAGAAAAAACTGCTAAATTAATAACAATCTCTGTCTGAAAAYWTCAACAGATGCCAGCAATTAATAACAATCATGAATTTTTTTGAATGCAATGCTAAAAATGTTGCGATAACAATTATAAAATTAATAAACAAAATCTACATATCTACTAATTACAAATGGATATACCTTGTCCTGACCTCCAACATCCCACACAGTGAAGCTGATGTTCTTGTACTCGACGGTTTCCACATTAAAGCCTGTTTAACACACGAAGCGAGAAATCAACACTCAYCAACCCKATCAAGATAACACATTCTTCAATTCAAAAGTYATGATGATATACTTACCAATAGTCGGAATGGTTGTGACAATTTCTCCCAACTTGAGCTTATACAAGATGGTAGTCTTACCAGCCGCATCGAGACCTACCATAAGTATACGCATCTCTTTCTTCGAAAAAAGTCTGCTGAACAGTTTGGTGAAAGAAAGCCCCATTGTTGCTTACTCTAGCTCTAACAATCTGAAATTAGCCCTAATGTTATTTCACTCTCTTATGTCAAATTGTAACCTTTCTTAAAAGAAAGCTGAGATATTTTGTATTGCACAATGCACTCCATAATTCATGCTTACCAAAGATGAATCTCTAACTACAACAATATTAGCCCCAGTGGTTATTGCAAACATGGTGATAATTGTATATTTCATTTAAAAGCCGTAATCTTTCACGATGCACATCACACACCTATTCATAACTAATCATCTTACTCCCTCCATTACTTATCCATACAATGTACCTAAATTAAACTTTCTACAATAATCTTATTCTAAATTGACTACTAATGTATTCAATAATTGATTAATTATAACATATACATAACATAACATAACAATAACATAACATAACATAACATAACATAACATAACATAACATAACATAACATAACTAACATAACATAACTAACATAAACATAACATAACATAACATAACATAACATAAACATAACAAATTCATTAGATAAAATAAAATGTGAAAGTGCATTTGGAAAAAAAGGAGATGTGGACCGAAATAAGCTTAGAATTAAGGGGGAATTATATCACATTTTCAACTTCATAAACTTTGGTTTTTAGATCTCACCCACATTATCGTATAATTGAAAGAAACAATAAGGTAGATGTAGATCCTTTAAGAGAAATCAAAAGAGCATTTCTAGAATATGTTTCAGAAAATCAAGCTGTGAAATCCCTAGGCTAAGAACTTAATTCGATAATCGCAAATATAACAAATTGATTAATCACATTTCCAACCATTGGCAGCAATCACAAAACCACACAAATTCAACATTATAAAGATTAAACAGCATATCAAAACGAGATCCACGAAAAAGCAGAGAAATTAACACAGTGAGATCAAAGAACAGAATAAGAAGAATAGAATCGAACATTTGAATCGAATAATCAACAGATCAACATTGGAATTCAATACATGATAGAATGAGAATGTAAAGACAATTGGTAAAAGAGAAAGAACCTGAGACAGAAAGAGAGAGAAGAAACGCAAAGAGAGTTTTTTTTTCCGCTTTTGCTTTTGTTTTTTTTGTAATTATGATTTATGAGGTGTGGAAGGAAGAAATAGAAGATTCTAATTCACTTTGCATTTGCATGGGCGTATTTAATTATTGGACGTGCAAATGTTGAATTTGATCAAATATTGGTATTAATTACTATTTCGCTCAATTTGTTTGTGGAATAAGATTATCTCTGAGCATATGTTCGATTTTAGAATAATACATGTTGTTCTAAATTAAATAAAATATTGTTTTTTTTAAAGATTGTAATTATTTAAAAAAGATTTTTTAATTTAGTCAAAGAAAATTATTTTTATATAGTTATATATGAATTAATAAAGGGAATTTCTACGTGGTACCCTGGAAAGTTGCGAATTCTATAAAATACCCCCATTTTTTTGGCCTTCCATGGTGTACCTTACTATTATCATCATTAACACGCAATAACCTTACTATAATGACATGACTAACGATGCTTAACGTCTGTTTAATAAGCCTAACTATGGTTACTTGCATTAATATTCACTAAACTATATAATCTAAACTTCATCTACTAAACTTCCCTCCTTTCTATTTTTCTATTCTGTTTGAAAATAATTAGTCCCAAATTGATTTGCCCTAATTCGATTCCAGGTCAAATTCCTTCGAAATCTGCAGCAGAGTTTCTTCTTCAATGTGTAGGAGATCGAGTCCCAAGATTTCGCCATTGAAACTGCACTTTAACAATCACAGATGTGAATGCGCAATCCCCAAATTCGCGAAGTTAGGGTTCTCTGCACTTCGCATAATTTTAAAAAGGGGTTTTTTTACCTGTGTTGTCATTTTGAATTGTAGTTGTTAGCTTTGACGAAGTTAGGGTTTCTAGTGATACTTTTGTAGCTTTTACTCATGAAGTAGTCATATAGTTGTAGTATTAAATTCGTATGTTATCAAACTTCAGTTGCGTATTGTACTGAGATAATGTAATCGTTTATTTGAATCAATGCAATTGGAATTCAATTCAAAAGGAAGTATTCAATTCAAAAGCTTGATGAATATCAGAAATACCAGAAAGCTTGATCAATTCAAAAGGAAGTATTCAATTCAAAAGCTTGATCAGTACCAGAAATACATCATTCAAAAGCCAAATACTTGCAATTACATGTTCCAAAACGAAGTGTGTTAAACATGTTCAAAAGAAAGTGATTTTGACAATTTAAAAGACACTTGATTAAGCTAACAACTCTAAGCAACTACTGTAAACTAGCAATCCTGTTCTCTATCTTCTGCTTTTTGGCAAGCCAACTTGGAGAGTGTTGTTCAAGTGATGGAGGAGTCCCCTTTCTCTTAGGTTGGCTTGAATGCTCAGTGGTAGTGACAGTCCTTGGTGGCTTGAAAGTAGTAGTCCTTTGTTGTTGAAAGCTCTGGCCTGATTTGCACCTGTACTGCCTTGTGATTCAGATATCAACAGCTCGATCATGTGTGATGGATCAGCTGTAGTGCTTGTGGATCCCTTCTCCTTGTGGATTCCCTTGCCTTTAGTGGTGCTAGTTCCAGCCTTTCCTTGAGATTGCTGTGCTTTTTCTCCTTCTTTGTTAGGCCTCCTTTGCATGTACTGGCTATATGACCAGTAGCTTTGCACTTGCTACATTGGATAGTTGTGGCTCTCTTTCCTTCTTGATTTCACCTTCTTCCAGTCTACGGTTCTACTGGGTGAAGTCAATCTTTGACTCCTCCTCACTGGCAATTTTTGAATGGGTGCAGAAGGTTGGTTGTTCAATCCTTTCACTTGCCTAGCTAACCCCAAAATGAAGCAAGGTACATCCAACCCCACCACAAACACATCAATTACCTTACCCTTAATCACCTCAAACATGCTCATCAAAGTTTTGTCATCAATCAAGCTACTGCATTGTCATCCAACACATATTGCAAACCAGGGTTTTCAGGCAACAAATATCCCCTACTGTTAAATCCATCAACAATGTCATTAATGACATCAATGAGTAAACACTCATCAGTGTCATTAACAGCAACTTCAACCACAAATGACTCGTGAATAACCCTAAGAACTCTTGAATCCATACTGCATTAGAAAAGCCACAAACAAACACACAACACCGAGAATTACATACATGCAAACAAGGAGAAGCTTATGTAAACAGCACAGCAAAAAACGATTGACATTCCAAACAATTAAAACCACATGGAATCTAAAAAAATCAACTTCACAAACAGGAATCCAAAATATCCTCCAAATCTCATAATTCAAACAATGCAAACAATGAACTAAATAATTTTGCCAAAAAATCAATAATAAAGATCAGGGAAGTAATCGTACCTCCAAAACGAGATAAGTGAAAAACCCAACAAGATGCAAGCTTTATGATTCAAGTAACTTCAGAACACCAATTGTTTGCGAAGAAAGCATGAAATTGCAAAATTGGATCGAATATATGAGCGCAAAATCGAGAGAAGTTTAACGGTTTAGCAGGGTGTTAGAAGAGGAAGGGAAGGAGAAGGTTTTGATCGTGGAAGGGTTTAGAAGAAAAAAATAAGATTTTAATATTTTAAATAAATCAACTTAACTCAAGGATGGTTAAGGTAACCAGCAATAAACAGAAATTACACAAAAATTAGACGACGAATTCATTAAGGGTAGGTCATACCAAAATGTCTACATCATGGAAGGCCAAAAAAATGGGGGTATTTTTAGAATTCGCAACTTTCCAGGGGTACCACGTAGAAATTCTCATTAATAAATATATAAAAGTTTACACTTAACACATTTATTAACATTCATTAAATGCTTTTTTTTACATTTTTATGTTATACTTTATAAAGTGTGATTGAGAGGGAAATGGTGGAATTTGCTTTACTAAGAGTTATTAGATTGAATTATCACTATAGATGTTGAAACTATATTTCCACGTTCAATTTAGACTACAAGCATTTGACGAGTCATTCAATACCTTAAAACGTCTAGAAACGATAATTGACTTTTATTAAGCATAGAAAACATTATGTTCAATGCCTAGAAATGAGAATTGACTTTTAAAGATTAGTAAATCTCATAAGCAAATTTTTGTTTAAGGTTGTCAATTGCCAAAACAAAATTTAAAAAGTTTGTTTTCTTCAATTTTCCAAAAATAAAAATAGATGGAGTAAGAAGCACCAAACAATTCAAAGAGAAGAATTTTGATGATGAGAGAATGTAATCCAGGTTTAATGAAATTCAAAGACATTCAGGCAAAGGGGGACGATAGAACATACTGAAGCACATAGCCCAGTCTCGATACATAGACCTTCAACTAGCCGCTCGTGTCTGACACAAGAAACTAGATGAAGCTGAGCTGTTTTCTTGAAAGGGTGTTTGAGGACTGAACCTTGCTCAAAATTGTTAGTAGCCTTCAGTCAAATTCAAAATGACCTCAAAATGGATTTTGTTTCAGAAATATACAGCGGCATATATGTGCCTCTATCATCTACAATTCACCGAAAATAAGAAAAACTAGACACAGTTACAAAATTCAAGAGCCTCTTCAACAATTTTGCTAAAACTCCCAAGCATTCTAATTGTTCTGATTGGTCATGTCATAACGGCCTCCAGACATTCTCTCTGCATGTGTTCCTCGCTCACCTGCACACATACCGTGGCCAAGAAAACAAGCAGCCTCTGTTAGAAACCAGAGGAAGAAGCAGCCAACTGCCAAAACATAGAAAAAGGTAATTCTGCAGGGAATTACCGGTGCGCACTCTTATGATATCTGAAACTGGTAGCACTGCACAAATCATTACATTCAGTCAGTATGCTCAGTCGATAAATTATTGGTTAGGCTTCAAGTAAATGATTTTCACAAGTCAATTTCATCCTTCATTAGTTCTCTTATCTTCTTCCATACGTTAGTGACGTTAGTCTATGCCTCTCAAATTAAGGAAGGCAAGTGATTTGAWGTTCCAGTTTCAGAATTTGCAATGATTTTCACAAYACAGATGGAACATTTACAATAATCTGGCTTATCCAAATTTTCAGCAAGAATTTAATCTTGTATCTTTATAAGTCAGCAAGACTATTGATCAAATAAAATTCCTAAAGACAGTAACTTCTCACAGACTCATACCAAAGATTTTTCCGTCACCAATTTCACCAGTCCTTGCTTCCTCCATGATTAAGTCTATTATTGCATCAACCTGAAATRGAGTCACAGTGAACCTTGATCAAAATGYGGATGTCTGAATAGAATGCCAGTCCCCAAAAAAAGACAGAACACAAAGGGACGTTTGAGGTTGGAGAACTTTTAAAGTTTAAACAATAAAAATAAACAGGTGATAGCTCCAGCTTTCAAAACTAAATACCTGATCTTTGCTGACTACAATTTCTATCTTAACCTTGGCCACAAACTTATCCTCAGAAAATTCAGATCCTGCACAATAAAAAGTGGAAAATTAAAAGACAACTGGCAAATATATGTAATTAAGCTTCCACAAAAACTCTCTGGGGAAGAGGAACTTCCGGTATTGACGAGACAGGATAATTTTGGCAATGTATGACTGAATGAAGTACATGTGCTGTGCCCTAAGGTAAACTTTGATGTTTTTCAGCCTATAGTAACTTGGCATAAGAAGCAACCCATTCTATTTACAGAAAWGTGGAATATACTGCATGAAAAGTTTTGGAGGCTGACAAGATATAGTGATAAACTAACCAGCATGCCTTTCTGCAATTCCAACTTGAGCTCCAAACCCTCGGACATCAGAAACCGTGACACCACGAATGCCCATCTTKAGCAAAGCCTTTATTTCAAGCAACAATACCATTCAGAAAATCAAAGAATTCAAGGTATCACAATTTAAACTAAAGAGTGCAAAGCCAATTATTTTTAACACTGAGKAATCAAGAGTTCAACCCAATTATAGCATATTTGCATTTAATGTCTTGTACTTTCACTAAAGTAGATTTGTATACGAAGTTTATCAAGAACAAAGTTGGTAAGATTAAAAAGAAACCACAGTAGTTCTCCAAATTTAAAGATATAAGCACACACTTCTGTCATGCCTAAATCTGCCAAAATATAGGAAGACAAAGGCATTAGTGCATTACCAAAGACAGGTAATAAACAGAGAGGAATTATTTTTATTTTTTTTAGAGTAATAAACAAAAAGGATGTAACTGCAGCGACGAAGCCTTCCTCTATCTTAATGGTCAAAGTCTTATTCAAGCAATTAGAGTGCAGATTCATGAAATTTAAGACAGAAAACACCCCCACAGAGTCTGCGATCACTAGGAATCTCGGAGCCAGTATCAACTCTAAATCGCATTAAATGAGTTATGCAACATATAAACAACTTATGCCATATGAATTCCTCTCCAACGAAGTTTGCAGTTGATAAACAATTTACTCAAGCAAATTGCTACCAGTGACAAAAAAAATAAGCTGCATGTGCTGACAACCTGACATGCATTTTCTGACGAAAGCTGTAGATCCTCAGTAATTTATAACAGACCAATCCAAATGCTGTACATACAGCATTACAACCAGCAGATGATATGGTAAAATTTTATTTTCTAATGACCACGCAGGGAACAACATAATTACGATGATACTCATGAGAAGATGAATGTCATAGTGTTAGGTCCCAACACTTTAAATGTATTTTCTTAAGACCAGTCTCGCCTTGTGGGCACTTCATGCGCGTCGCCCCCACAAGCGCCTTAGAATAGAGTCTAGAGAAATTGTATGGCTTAAGTCCTCTTAGGGTGTCTCCTAGGGGCAAGTGTATTCTTTTAATTTTACCTCTTCAGGGGAAGGTGATATATGAGATGAGTATATTCCCAAAAGATTCCTCCTACCCATGCTAATGTTTTAACGCTTTTATGCCTTTATAGATATTGTGCTTGCATTACATCTTAGCATTCCAATCACAAATTCCCAAACTCACAAATAGATTNAGTCTCGCCTTGTGGGCACTTCATGCGCGTCGCCCCCACAAGCGCCTTAGAATAGAGTCTAGAGAAATTGTATGGCTTAAGTCCTCTTAGGGTGTCTCCTAGGGGCAAGTGTATTCTTTTAATTTTACCTCTTCAGGGGAAGGTGATATATGAGATGAGTATATTCCCAAAAGATTCCTCCTACCCATGCTAATGTTTTAACGCTTTTATGCCTTTATAGATATTGTGCTTGCATTACATCTTAGCATTCCAATCACAAATTCCCAAACTCACAAATAGATTCCCGAATTCGGTCCCGCTTGTGCACGCTTTGACGTAGTCGGCCGGCACAAGTGCCCGAACATTCTCTTGAAAAGAGATTCCCCTGCGTTGTTGTGTGCACATGGGGCCCTCATTTCCGCAAGAAGCGCTTTCGCCTCCAAAGGCTAAAGCGCGCCTCACGTTCAAAACAAGAACAACAACACCTGGTGTGTCCCATTCATCGAAACTCGAAAAATGAGTCACGAGACGATAGAAGAAAGACTACATGGCTATAAGTCGAGCATATTGTTATCGCTCGGGTAAAATTGATCGATAGCCTCGAGGCTGAGATCCACACCTTGAAATCAGAGGAGGGGTTGCAGAAGCAACTAAATACGCTGATGAGGCGCTAGAAAATGTGAGACCATGAAGCGCGCTGTAGGGAAAGTATCCTAAGGTGTTGGCATGGCCAAGATCAAACCGTCCAAGCCAAAGGACTACAGCGGCACCCGTGATGCGAAAGAAGTGCAAAAGTTCATATTTGACATGGAACAATATTTCAAGGTCACTCAGTTGGACGAAACCTTGATGGTTGATACTATGGACCTATGGTCATGCATCTCGCTGATGATGCCGAGCTCTAGTGGCGATGGCGTACCAAGCACGCCGAGATTGAGGTCGGGAAGCTGAGAATAGACAGTTTAGGACGAGTTCAAGAAGATTGGACCAATTCTACACAGAAAACACCGAACTTAAATCAAGCAGACGTGTTCCATTCGGGACTATGTGTGTGAGTTCTCCGCGTGCATGGTCAATATTCAAGACATGTCCGAACACGACCAGCTGTTCAAGTTCATCTATGGGTTAAAAGAGTGGGCCTAAGGCGAACTCATGCAACTAAATGTCGCACACCCTCTCGTC
>SNQN01008310.1:0-23992 GCA_008642245.1 Bassia scoparia | reverse complement strand
AAATTAAAAAAAACCCCAAAACCCCCTCCTCTCACCTACTACCACCACGTAACCCCCCCAAACCACCACCACACCACTATTTGTGACTAAAACCCACCACTACACCCAAACCACCATCCGCGACTTGACCCCACTGAGCCGGAACCACTCGACCACCGAGCCGCGAACAACCCTTGACCACCACCAACCTTCGAACTCCTCCCCTTCGAACCACACCCAAATGCAAACCACCACCCTCAAACCACCTCGTCAGTAATCGCACACACAATCGCCCAAACCACGCACCCAACTCGCCACCAATTCCCCTAATTCGATTTCCCCAAACCTAGAATTAGGGTTTGATTTTCAAATAGGTTTCAATTTGGGGTTTTATTTCAGGGACGGGGGTTCGATTGGGTGGGGTTTTGGTTCAACGGTGGGTGGGGGGTTTCGATTTACGGGGTTCGATGTGCGAGGGTGGACTGCCGAGGGAGGGAGTGGGTTGCGAGGTGGTCAGTGAGGGAGCGAGTTAGTAGAGTGGTGGCGGTTGCGAGGGTGGTGTACGAGGGGTTGCGAGAGTGATGGTGGTGGTTTGGGGGGTTACGTTGGTGGTAGCAGTATGAGAGGGGGTTTTGGGTTTTTGTTTTTTTTTTGTTTTTTTTATTTAAATTAAACTAACCATGTTAAGCTAAAGTATCCATTTAGGTATGTGTGGAAGGGTATGAAAACTCGGGGCATTTTGTAGACAAAAAAACATTGGGTTTATTTGTGGAAACGCGAAAACTCGGGTAATTTTATAGAAAAATCCTAATAATAATAATAATACAATGATGATAATATAATATAAATAATAATAACAATAATAATAATATAAATAAACAATAATAGTAGTAGTAGTAGTAGCAAGCAGTAGCAGCATCGGCAGCAGCGACAATAGTAGTAGCAGTAGTAAGTAGTAGTAGTAGTAGTATAGTAGTATAATAAAATAATAATAATAATAATAATAATAATATAAAATAATAATAATAATAATAATAATAATAATAATAATTATTATATTATATTATATATTATTATTTATTATTATTATTATATATTATTATAATATATTATTATTATTATTATTATAAGGGTTTTCTCATTGGTAACCTCCTATATTTGCCACTTTCTCATTGGAGTCATGTATTTTTATTATTATTAAAAAATAATTTACATGAGTAATTATTAAAATAACCATTTATATCTAATTCGACTATAAATTGGTTGAATTTTAACTATAACCCTTATAAAAAACATTTAAACAAAATCTAATTTTCCTAGTCACCCACCATCTTCAACCTCTCACCTTACCACTCACCCCATTTCTCTCTCTTCAAGCCCCCCTAACCACCGCTATCCCCTCTCCGATCGCCACCTCTCCCTCTCCATTTCTATCTTCAAACCCCTCATGCCAATGCCTCCTCCTCTCTCACCTCCCAATGCAACACACTTCTAACCATACAACGACCTAAATCTCCCCACTCCTTAACCACCAGTAACCCTAGTTCAACCCCCCCCCACTACCTTCACAGTCACCCATTTCGAAACATCCATAAACCCTTACATCACTCATACTAAATTTTTTGTCCTATGGATGTGTGTTGGGCTATTATTGCGGTGGGATGTTGTAGTTAGGGTGTGCAATGGTGCGAAGACAAACTACTTTGAGTGAGTCGAGTTGAAGGTGCGAGTAGGTTGAATCGATGGGTGTGAGTAGGGTGTGCGATCGTTTTGGGGTTGGTGGTTCGATCATTCAGGTGATCTAGGTCCCCGGCGGTGACGTGGGTGACAGGTTTTGGGCAACGACGTGGGCGGCGTTGAGAGTGAGCGTTGGGATATATGATGGTGGTTGAGAGTGGTGGTTAGGAATTATTAGTTTGATGATTAGTTTATGTTAATTGATTTTTAATTTGTATGTAAAGGTATTTAGTAAATTCAACTAGCTTAATGTCTTTTAGAGAGAATTAGAGTAAAAATGGTTACGTTTAATTACTTATGTAAATGGTGGTTATTTTGACAATAAAGAAATACATGACTACAAACGGAAAAGTGCAAACTAGGAGGCTACAAAGTACCAATGAGAAACTTATCTAATAATAATAATAATAAAATAAAATAATAATAATAATAATAATAATAATAATAAAATAATAATAATAATAATAATAATAATAAAATAATAATAATAATAATAATAATAATAATAATAATAATAATAATATAAAATATATAATAATAAATATATAATAATAATAATAATAATAATAATAATAATAATAATAATATTTAATAATAATAATAAAATAATAATAATAATAATAATATAATTCGATCAATTCAGTTATTGATAAAACTTTTCAGTTAGCAAATTCAATGCAGCTTCAGTTTGTTTTCCAATTATAATTCAATTTATTTTTTCTTTTTAAGTTTATTACAATTTTAGTTAATATTTAATCCAGTTAATTAAGTTATTAATTAATTACAAATTCAGTTTTGTTCCTGTTCAAGGAACTTACAAAGAATAACAGTAGAAAATAGGGTGAGTAAATAGTACTGGGGAATGACAGCTGGCACGCACGTGCTTCCGTGAAGTCTCTGAGAATGGACACTTGGTCTCTTCCGGCTAACCTGCAAAACAAGCAAAGGTGACTAACCCGGGGATTTCCGGAAAAGCCCTCCGATGCTAAGTCAGCAAAGAGACCTAACGAAGGTCGAGTAAGCTAGATATAAGTGCTAGACAGACTCGGTGGGTCAGAATTAGATACCTGGAGTGGACTCACCACTCCTTTTTATAGGGTTCGGTGAGGTTGGCTGTTGATGTTTTTCCAATGTGGGACAAACTTTTTTATTTTCAGCAATGTGGGACAGAAAATCTGGCACATGTCAGACTTGTCTTGTACCCTATTGAGGTACTTTATTCTGTGGGCCCACATGTCCCCTTTATTGGGTTACGATGGGACCCACTAATAGCCACGTGGCCCTGACCATTGGGCAGGGACATTAGCCCCATGCTTGATACTCTATACGAGGACGAGGGAGTAGGTGTCAAGCGGAATATGCTCAACCCTCTGGTCTGGTTATGTGTCTCTCGAGCCTACAAGGCTGAGGTACTGGTCAGGGATTTAATCAAGGAGCCGGTCAGGCTGCTTGTTCGAAGGTACAACAACGATCGTGCCGGACGGTGTCTCCTAATAGGAGTTGGTCACCTAAGGCATTTGTATATGTTGCTAAGTATGGCCCCTCGGTTGGGGCTAATAAGCCTAAGTTTCCCGAGCCCCGAGGGGCTAATAAGCTTCAGAATTTCAGACTCCCGAGGGGCTATGAGCCCCAAGACTGCGAGCCCCGAGCGGGCTAAGCCTTGATAATTGGAACATCCCGGGGTAAAACGGCCAAGATGCCTGACACTGTGGCCTTTGGTGATTTAAAACTCCCAGGGGCCTAATAAACCCATGATCGAGCCCCCGAGGGGCTAATGAGCCTTGATTCAAAAGTTAGAAAATGATCCAAGTGCAGTCTCTTGGGATTAACTAACGACTCTTCCTTTGACTCCCGAGGGGTAATGCCGGAGAAAGGAAAACATCCTTTAACTCCGAGGTGATGCTTGAGGAGAAGAGAGCGTCTCTAGACTCCCGAGGGTGATTACTCGGAGAAGGGAAACATATCTGTCAAGAAAGCCCGAGGGTGGTGACCTCGGGAGAAGGAATACATATTCTAGACAACCCGAGGTGTGTGACCATCCGGAGAAGAACTCATATCTTAGACTCCCGAGGGTGATGACTCGGGAAGGAACACATCCTTAGAACTCACAGGGTGATGATTTCGGGAAAGGAACACATACCCTTAGACTCCGAGGATGATAACCCCGGGAGAAGGTAAACATATCCTTAGACCCGAGGTGATGACTTGGGAGAAGAAGAATTTAAATCTGTGCCTCGAAGGGGGCTAACTCGGGAAATTGGAATTCTATCTTAGATTCCCAAGGGTGTGGCCTGGGAATGTGGAAACGTTCCAAACACTCAATCCGAGAGTAACACGTCGGGATGTGGATAGTTACCTTGACTCCGAGGGCGTTTGATCCCGGGAAGAAGGACATTGCTGAGTGTAGACGCCATGGATGCGGTCCTCGGGATATTGGTCACCCATCCTGGACTGCCGAGGGTGGTGGCCTCGGGAAGGACATTTGGAGCTCCTGTTCCGAGGGTGCTTGCCTCGGGACATCTGGACTTCGGCTTGGACCCGAGGGAGAGACCGGGAGAAGGAAAAACTCTATATTTCAGGCCCCGAAGAGGGTTGCTCGGGATAATTGGAATCAATCCTAAGCTCCGAGGGTGATGTCTCGGGAGGTGAGAACTCCAAGCATTTAATCCCGAGAGTAATGTCTTCGGGAATATGGATATTTATCCGGACTCCGAGGTGTGTTTAATTTCGGGAGAAGGAATGCTGAGTAATCGTCCCGAGGACGCTGGTCTCGGATGTTGGCACCATCCTTGAACTCCGAGGGTGGTAAGCCTGGAGAAGTACTTTGATGCTTGGGTCCCGAGGATGCTTTTAAACCTTTGAGTGGAAAATGAGCAGTTGTTACTGGATCTTTAATATTTATATTAAGGTTACTGTGATGACTGTTCATTCTCATTCTTTAGCCTATGCGAGTTGGTGAAAATCATTCACACTCTTTTCACTTTCCCAAATTTTAACTTTCTCCTCTTAAAAACCTTCCTAACTCATTAGAACCTGTTTAGGAAAAATCCTCTTGCTCTCTCTTAAGACAGGTTTGGTAAAAGGCTTCCCTTCTCTCTTTAGAGCTTTCTTCCTTGAGGATTCTGTCGACGCTTGGGATCGGACTTTTCACCGAGGGAGTCTCAAGTCCTACTTTTAGGTTTTCTTCGAATTTAAGGTACTTGCGTCCTGACCCCTTGACTATGTTATGATTTGTTTGCATTGCATGATCCGATAGTAGTAGTGACCGAATATTCCCCGACTGAGGGCTTGTATTTTTCAGACTCAACTGTAGTATAGCGAGCGGGTGGGACCCCGACACCCGATCCGTAAAAATCCTAGTGTAGAAAATCTCTTTACAGGAGATGGTATAGATGTATAATGGTAATCACCATCTTGATGGGTCTGAGCTGAGGGGTGACCATACTAGCGTAATGCTACGGGGAAGTATTGGAATGCACTACCCATCAACTCCTTCCATGACCCTGAAGCCCGAGGGTGAGGAGTTGAACACCGAGCTATTTCCCTGGCAGGTAGCATTTGTAGGACTAAGGGAGACGTGCCGCAATTAGACGCAACTTGTAGATAATTCGGTGACTTATGTGTAACAAGAATGACTGAGCCGAGACAACGACTTCCGTCAGGACAATACGGGGCCGGCCTCGGTCCGGGGCAATTCTTTCAGAGAGCATTTCAGCAGGCGTCCAAGTTCCTGCATCACTGGGAGACGACGAGTTTTACCTGGAGTCTCTTTATCGTATATAGCCGACGGGTGATCAGTCGTGTTGACACCTCCCCGGGGAGGTGGCTGTATACAAGGTATCTAGAGAGGCCTTCGATTCCCCTCGAACCCTTCATTCCTTTCCTTTTATCCACTTACAACTTGCCTCCAATCTGATGCAATTCCAAGTCCCAACATCGTAGGCTTCTTTCTATCTGCCGTTGGATGGGCCGACCTCCAACACGTTACTTTTTTCGCAATATTGTTCAAACTGACTGCCTGTAGTGGAGAAAACTATGGGCCTGACGGTGGATCTTTCAAGCCTGACCTCATACAAGTAAATTTGGGTCCGTCCCGAATCTAGCTGTGAAGGGTCCGTCGGGAGTATATTTTGTGTACGACCACTGCTGGGACTTTCCCGGGTGACCACCCTCAACCGCCGACACTTGGTGGTTGACTCATAGATTTCCTCCTATGAACAAGTCCGAGGGGTGGTTGCTCTATTTTCCCTAAGGAGAAGAAAGGGCAAGTGCGAACTAGTGCTTCCAGACTCTGATCATGAAACTGTTGCGCTGATTGTGAATTTTCTGAACTGAGCACTACTTGGCATGTGTCATCTGAGCAGAAGATGTCCCTGGTAGGGGGCTCATTCTGTTTCCCCGATTTAAAACGTTTTTCTTTTTCTAATTTCTTGTGTGTCTTACATATGTGTTGGCCTTCTGCAGAGTTGTCGGTTCGAGTAATGCTGAATGATGTGAGATCAGTCTGCTGAAGACTTCTTGTTTGGCTCGATACGATGCTGAGCAGGGAACCTGAACATCCCACGTCCTCACAAGGTAATGCTGCTATTTGATGCTTCCCCGAATGCCCATACTTTTGATCTATGTTCACAATCCTCTTTGTGTAGAACCCGAACCGCAGTTGACGGTGGACATGGACCGTGTGGAGTCCAACCAACCTTGGTCACCAACAGCCTCCCGCAACCTCCTGCTAATCGAAGAACTTAAGGGCCTCGAGATCGGGTCCGGTGCTGGGGGACTCTGCAGGTCGAGACGCTTTCCGTCGTAAGAGGCAGGCGGGATGGTATTCGGGTGTCGAGGGCTCACTCTCATCAAGCTGGCCGAAGTGGAGAACAACAAGAGCCCGAGGCTCTGAAGAGGTTGCTCTCAAGAGGACATTCGGGCTATGAAGGATAGGCATCGGGTTCGAGAGACGGAGGACCTGCAGACCTCTTGCTTGAGGTATGCAGTGATTTTCTTTGTGTGACAATAACTTCCTTTTGTTTTGTTAACTAACTGTTGTGTGTTTGTAGCTGACTGTGCGTATCAAGCCTTGGCGCCTCACCACACAAGCTGAAAGAAGGCTTGGACAGGAAGGCCAAGTGATCCAGGACAAGACTTTTGAGCTAAGACCCCCAGGAAAGAAGGATGACTCAAAATGGAACGAACGCACACATCTCACCAGGACTGGTGAGTACAAGAACCTGGCCGAGAGAAGGAGAAGACGATCTGCCAAGAGGGACAAGAAAATCGAGTCCTCGAGAAGGAGCTCGAGGGCTGAGCAGCGAAGCTGGAGGATTCTGGCTGCCAGATGTGGAGTTGGTCACCAACTGCCGAGGGGGTAAATAAGAAATCAACCAAGTAGGAGCTTCAGACTGCACGGCTACGCTCGATGAGAAGATGGAGGCAGCTGCAGAACGCCAGTTTCCCGGTCAATGGTCCTCCTCAGAGCTAAAATACGATGAAGTGGTGGCCAGGAGATGGAGGCACATATCAGGCAGGAAGAGAGGTCAAGTTGGCGGCTCAGCTCTAGTCAAAGCTGCGGAAAGGTCTGGTGGCTGCTGAGGGATCTCAGCTAGGCTTCCGAGGACCTTTCTACCGGTGCCAGGGTTCGGGGTGCACAGAGTCAGACGGAGCCTGCTCCTGGGGCTCCACTCAGCTGCGAGACGAGACTGCAATCTCCCGAAGATCCTCTCCTGGTTCTTTGCTTTCCCTTTTACTGCACCTACTGGTCCAGTCTTGCCACATTGTAATAAATTTTGAATTAATTTTCTCAACTTTGCTGGTCGGTGTAGTTCCGACCTTGTAATCAAATATTTGTCAGCTGAGTCTGGTTTTAAAGCTTGAATATTTATCTTGCTTGCAGCCGAGACTCGGCTTTTATTTATGAAAATTAATCTCCTTTCATATGCTGAGTGTTCTTTCTGTTTATTTTGATGCAAACTGCTTGCTGTTTTTTTCTGCCTTTGTCGCCGAGGTGGCAGTTCACTTTGCTTTTATGGGGTGATGCCTCGAGGCTATAGTTGCCGAGGTGAGCATGAACTTCTGAGGTAGATCCTTGTGAACAAAAAATTGCGCAAAAAGAAGGAAGCTTTATTATTCTTTTATTAATTACAACGAGTCTCAGTCATAGCAGGGCGACTGAGAATGTCGGGTCAGGGATCCGGCGAGACACTGACGAGTGCTTTTGTCGGTACAGCTATTGAAAATGAAAAATTAACAAGTCTTAACCTTCAGATGTAGTATTTGCGCAGTTGTTCTGGCATTCCATGGCCGAGGCGAGGCCTTGCCTCATGTGTCTCGAGTCGTAGGTTCCGTGCGGACCGCGTTCTGTAACCCAAGGGCCTCCCCGTTGGGGTTGAGCTTGCCCAAAGTTGGTTTTTCGCGATTCGCTCGAATCTCCGAGAACCGAATCCCTACTGTATCTCCCGAGTCTTAACTCGCTGATTGAAGTACCTTGTGATGTTTCTGCTTGTAGGAGATGGACTTTAAAAGGCATTGCCCGAGTCTCGGGTAACAGATCGAGGTCAATCTGTCATATCTCTTCGTTCGGTCATGATCGTAGAATGTGACCCGAGGGGATGCGTATCTCCGACCCAACGTAGGACTGCTCACGTGCCATACACCCACGGAGAAAGGTGTAGTCCCGTAGCTCTTGGTCATGGTAGAGCGACACAAGACCGGGTAGTTCATCGACCCAAGTTCCTTTAGAGCCTCCAACTAGTTTGATTCCTCGGAGGAGACCTTTATAGCAGCCCAGCGTGTCATTGGTCTGAGCCTGTCCTACTGAAGTTGCTCAGATGTTAATGCAAACCGTGCACAGTACTCCTTTGGTGCGTTCACTGACAAACTGTCTCCATTATCTGTTACAAGTGTCCGGGGTATCCGAAACCGGATGATGAGTCCCCATGAAGGCTGAATCGTTCAGTGATGGATGCCAGAGTGCCGGCTGATATTTTGGTGAAGTAGTCTACGCGACATGAGGAACTTACGCTGCCCCCGAGCCTGGGGAAATGGACCAGCAGATCCATGCCACTTCTGAATGAAAGGTGGGCAATGCCAGAGTGGTGGCATGTCGGTGAGGAATGAGTACGTCTCTTCTGGCATTCTCACATTTTTGGATTAAGTCATGAGCCTCTTGCTGCGTAGGCCAGTAATTACCTGCCCAAGGACCTTTCCTGCCATGGTTCTCGCCCCTGGATACTGCCGCAAGCCCCTATGGATTTCCCGAAGGATTAATCTCCTTCATCCGGTGTACGCACCGAGCAAAGGATGTGTATAGGACTTCTGTAGAGCCTCCTTCATACATTCGAACCATCGAGCTTGAGTCTGACCTGTCAGCTGTTTTTGGGTCGTTAGGAACTGCATCATTACCGAAGGTATCCGAATATCTGGTCACCAGTTGCCACCCGATCCAGGGGCAATGTGGACTGTTCATTAATACTAGATTCCTTCAGTACCTCCCATGTGATGTTCGAGGCCTTGAGAACTTAGCTGAGCTATAAATTAAACTAACCATGGTTAAGCTAAAGTATCCATTTAGGTTATGTTGTGGAAGGGTATGAAAACTGGGGGGCATTTTGTAGACAAAAAATACATTGGGTTTATTTTGTGGAAAACGCGAAAACTCGGGTGTATTTTATAGAAAAACCCTTATTATTATTATTATTATTATTATTATTATTATTATTATTATTATTATTATTATTATTATTATTAGTATCACTATCACTATCACTATCACTATCACTATCACTATCACTATCACTATCACTATCACTATCACTATCACTATCACTACTACTATTTATTTGTTTATTTAATATTATTATTATAAAAAAAAGAGTTTATTTACAAGTAAAAAAAGGCGATCAAAAGATTTATAGGAAATTAGAGGGGAGTCGAGATACAATCTGGGCCCTCACTCCTATAGCTATGACGAAACCGATCCTGTCGAATTACTATTATTGTTATTATTATTATTATTATTATTATTATTAAATAGCTAATTAGCTAAGAAGGCTTTAATAAGTTGTTGAAATTCAAACACATAAGTGCTATATTCAAATAACAAGTTCAACTATCGTATACACTCAGCTGAACAATTTGTTTCAATATTTAACTGACACAACGTCCAAGACATCAATCAGTAAGAAATTGTTAGTCATGCAAATAAACCGAATGCCTGTCGTAAACCCAATACAAAATTTAACAATTTCATGGATATATATAAATTGAGATAATTTTACTCCGAGCTGATGTGAAATAGGTTCAAAACAAATAACTAACTACTCAGTAATTCAAAACAAATAAAATGGTTGACAAGTGTAACAAGGTTATGGTTCAAACTATTTTATGTCAAAATGATTGTTTAAAACTGAAATAAACTGTAACTAAACCAAATTAAATTGTTTTTTTAACAACTGAAGTAAACCGAACTAAATGTTTTTTGAACTGAATCGAACTGAGAATTTGCACGTAAAATCTAAAATAAACTGAACTGTTTGGTTATAACCATAATTGAACTGTTGAACTGAATTAACACTTCTAGGCAGAGGGTGTTAGGGACAATGTGACAATAAAAGTTCATATGATTTTAATTATTTTTTACATAGTAAGATAAACGAGTAAGTTCATATGATTACATATATGGTAAGTTCTATCAAAATTAAAGATCTCAAAGGAATGTACACTTTAATTTTCTCACCTCGATGATTTCACCATTAAGCAATCTGCCGATCAATTAATAAATCAAAGTTGATTAATAGGTGATATGTTCCTTTCTTCTCTCTAAAAACTACTCCCTGAAATCCTAACTTCTTGTTCAGCCATCGGGGCTTACCACTTGGTAAGCCCCAATTCTTCTTTCTATTGATTTCTTTTTGTCAATTTATTCATGAATAGTCCTCCTTTCTATCTTTTTCTGAGAGTTTTATCCCCGATTTTTGGGTTTTTCTATCTCTTTATGAGAGTTTTATCCTCTATTTTTGGGTTTATTATTATATCCTTTTGTGAGAATAGACTGGAGTGTAGTTTTCTTGTCTTCCTTTATGGAAGATCAATTTATCTATATTTCATAATTTTTTTCTTTTGTTGGAGAATGGAGATTTAGGATTTCACAATTTTGGAAATAATTTATAAAATCACAAAAGTATGTTCACCTAAAAAATTACGCATCAGCGGACATTATGTCGAATCAGAGCGGACTCACAGATTGTATTGCTTCAGATGAAGATTTCTATTAAGGCTGTTTTAAATCGAATAAGTGATGTAACTAGTTTTAAGGTGTTTTATATTCTTGTTGGAAATTTGGTTTTTTCTACCATCGATTGTCAGTGTGTTTTGACTATTTCTTAAATCTTATTAATGAAATTCTTATTCTTCTCGTCAAAATAATTAAAGATTTAAAAGATATTTCAAGAKATTTGAAAAGTCAAAGAAAATCATTATACTATTTTTGTTTTCATCTAAAATATAATAAAATATATTAAAAGGCATGCGAAACAACATACATGCGCCACTTAAGCTTCCACATAAGCCGCCTTATCTTTCATAAGTGCTTTGCCACGTGTATAATAGTGCCACATAGGATTACAATTAAACTATTCAATTATTTTGAAAAAAAAATATGATTGAAAAAAAATTATGATTGGAATAAGATTTGAACCCCACACTTCACTACCAAACTAATACCTTATATATACTTACCAACTCAACCATATTTTATTATTATCTTGAGTTCAATATCACTTTTTTTAAAAGATAGTTTAATAAAGACGAATTAATTAATGTACAAAACAAATATGTTTTTTTAATAAAAAATAGGGATTTTTCCTCAGGTACCCCTGAGGTTTTGCTTAATTCCTCAAGTACCCCCGAGWTTTTAGAAATGCCTCAGGTACCCCCGAGGTTAGACAAAATAGCTCAAATGCCCTTATTATGGATGGAAAACTAACGCCGTTAGTTTTTTATACAATTAAGTCCCTAATTTAACTACTTACACCCTAATTCAACCAATTTAACTAAAAAAAATATTAAAAAAAACCATCTTCAAACCATCACCCTCTCTCTTCTCTCTTGCACCACAACCAGCACCACAACCAGCAACCACCGCACCACCGGCGCCGTCCTCTCTCTCCTTTCTTCTCTATTTCTCCTTCCCTCTCTCTCTCCTTCCCTCTCTCGGTCTGCTGCGCCGCTGCCACTGTTGCGCTGCTGCTCGCGGTTGCTGTTGTTGCTCCACCACCGCTGCCACTATTGCTGTCGTTGCGCTGCCACTGTTGCTGTTGTTACCAACCACACCACCCAAACTAACTCCTCGCACCAACCTTCGAAACCCACCCAAATTCGAATCCAAACCCCTTGATTGAATTGAATTCGAACCACCAACCTTCGAAACCCAACCTTCACCATTTTGAACCTTCGTGCGTTTGATCGAAACCCCACCATTTTCTGCTCTGCCTTGCCACCGCGCCATCCACCACCACTACGCGTCGTCTTCAAACCCTAGTTCGTGGGATCAATTGCAATTTTGTGGGTTGATATGGCTTCGTGGGTTTGACACCAATCTCTCGAGATTCTTCCTTCCTTCTTCTTCTCGCTCTTCTCTCACGCCTTTTCTTCTTCCTAGGTACCGCTTTTTCTTTTTCCTTTTATTGATTTAATTCAATATTTTCATCTTTGATTTTGATTGATTTTAGTTTTGTTTTCATGCTTGAATTTGTGATTGTATATGAGAGTTAATTAACATTGGTTTAGTAGACTTTTATTTTGTTTTGTTTCTGATTCAATCTGGTTTCATTTGTTCGACAATGACAAAATTGCTGGTTGTGAGAGAGGGAAGTGCGGTGGTTGCTGAGTGGTGGTGTGGTTGGTAACAACAGCAACAGTGGCAGCGCAACAACAACAACAGTGGCAGCGGTGGTGGAGCAACAACAGCAACCGCGAGCAGCAGCGCAACAGTGGCAGCGACGCAGCAGACCGAGAGAGGGAAGGAGAGAGAGAGGGAAGGAGAAATAGAGAAGAAAGGAGAGAGAGGACGGCGCCGGTGGTGCGGTGGTTGCTGGTTGTGGTGCAAGAGAGGAGAGAGAGGGTGGTGGTTTGAAGATGGTTTTTTTTTAATATTTTTTTTAGTTAAATTGGTTGAATTAGGGTGTAAGTAGTTAAATTAGGGACTTAATTGTATAAAAAACTAACGGCGTTAGTTTTCCATCCATAATAAGGGCATTTGAGCTATTTTGTCTAACCTCGGGGGTACCTGAGGCATTTCTAAAAACTCGGGGGTACCTGAGGAATTAAGCAAAACCTCAGGGGTACCTGAGGAAAAATCCCAAAAAAATACTATAGGACCCTGGGCAACGCCAAGATACTAATTATGCTATAAAAGATGTAAAATGTTAAATAAATCCAAAAATTATTTAAAAAAAAAAACCAGGTGATCATCACGAGGACTTATAACTTGGTAAGATTTGTAACCTTTATTTTTAATTAAGACATGTGACTTAAAGCAAACATGGCCTTTAATTACAATGGTTTATCCCAACTTATAATGTAAACATATCTAATATTCTTAATATTATACAAGTAAATTCCATCATCCTTTGCCTTCCAAAAACAATGTCGTCCTCCACAAAATTTATTGACGAACCACGGATCATCGCGAAAAACTGAAATTTCTATGGGGCGGTGATCAACCCATGTAAAGTTATATTCGTAAGTTACCGAGAAGATGAAGCTCGAACGAAACGTCCAATTAAAATTACCATCTATCTATCTATCTATCTATCTATTTATATTTTGTACTATAAGACAAGCGAATCAATGTGGAGATGACATTTGTCACTCCGTGATTATTTTCATGAATCAATTTCATTGAAATATGGAAAATTTAAATGATCTTAAATATTTAGCTAGGTTATAAAATATTAATTATTCCATATTTGTATAGTTGAAGGGAGGACACCATCTTCCTCCCCCTTTCACTTATATAATAGAGATAATATATCACTAATTAACATACACTTCTAAATTCTAACACGATAGAAAAATCTTAGACACTCTTTACATGATTAAGATTTGAAGGTATATATTATATAATAAAAGGAAATTAATAGCAGGGGTAACTCTTGTATTAGAAGACTACTCTTTTCTCTATTGTTTTGTATCCTTGTACAGTGTAGTCCTAAGCTATTAAAAACGAAAATTTAAAGGCATTTTATCAACGGAGTATAAGACTTAACATACATACGAAGTGCATGTTTAGAAAATTGAATATGAATCTTTTCACTATTCAAATTTGTTTCGATTTAACCGGTAATTCTATACAATGATTGTGGTATGAAAAGTAAAAATATAGTGGTCATTCATTAAAAATTATTCCACCCTTCTAAATTTTAATAGTTATATATTGTTGCCGAAAATTTTAGGGTCATTTTGGAAAAAGTCGTATAGTACAGGCCAACAAAGGTACCATTTTTTTTCTTTTTCTTATGCCTTTATTGATTAATTATGTTTAATTTATTTTCTTATCAAATAATAGTTAACTTGTCTTACATAATGATGCAAGCTTAATTCTTATCGAGTTAAAATTTAGTCCATTACAAATAAGGGTACATTTTTATTCGTAAAATAATCAATAATGAAAACAATTATTCATTGATTTGAGTTAATTTTAAATTTCATATAATTCTTACATATAGGTCTAACGCGAGTTAAGTATCGAGAGTACTTTGTAATGCAAGTTTGGCCATTACATAGAGTTATTTTATATATAATTGCAAAATTATCAATATTGAAATAATTTCTCATTCAGTTCGGTTAATCATCTCAAATTTTTCGTTAAATTTTGGTCATTTGTATGTCATATATATATAGATTTAACCTTGGTCAGGTATGAATTGTACGATATTTTTATCATATAATTAATTACGTATCATACAAATTTGAGTGCCTAATTTATAATACAACATACCTTTTTTTTAATCAAAAAAATTATTTTATAATTATAAATAACTTTTAAAAAACAAATATTTAACAAAAAAAATTAAATCGTGCATTGCACGAGTATCAAGTAGTTCAAAAGAATCATAATTATTACTAATTAGTTCATCATACGAATATTGTAAATTGATAATATTAGGTAATGACATTTCATATGAGATCATAATATTATTATTCCGCACGATACAATACAATATTATCATAATATATTTTATAAAATACAGTTGTAAATCAATTTTATACAGTAAGATTGAAACTAAAAAAAATGATTATACTCATTCATATATATTGATGGAAATTTAGAAGATTTTCATTACCAATGAATAGTACCGAATTCCCTGATAACATGAATTTAGTCAAATGACAGGAGTACAAAAGTTCCCTTACACATATTTAATTGCAATTTTATATCATAACTTTAGACATCTATCTTGTGAATAAATTTGGCAAATATCATACATGTCTTACACGGGTCCTATACTATATATCTTATACAATACAAATTTTCTTGACAAATATTAAATTACAAATTTATTTTACTCTTTTTAGAGTTTTAATGAATAAATTTTGTAAATACCTGCGTCACACTGGCCCTAAACTAGTTATACATAAGAAAGAACATATTCATATGAGATCTTGTTTAATACATAAAGATGTTTAGTTTTAAATGCTTTTTTTTATAAAATGTGTAGTTTTTAAATATTTTTTGAATAAAATATTCCGCCCATTACGTTTTATCGACAACACTTGAATATTTTACTTCTCACAAATAATACCAAAAGTAGTCAATAAAACGTAAAAAAAAGGAGTATAAAATAAACGTTTAGTCATGTGAATTGAAAAGTGAAAATTATGTTAAAAAACGTAAATAATAAATTGAAACATAGGTAGTATAACCTTTTGCATTTATTGTACTTATACAAATTAAGTTAGAAGCTATTTAATACGAAATCGTAAGGATATCTTTCATATTTTTAAGTAGCCCAATTGTCAAGCGTTCGAGTAAAAAAATATTGGCAAAGCGCCTCGAGGTGTGATAAAAGTGGGCTAAAATTGAAAATACTAAATTAAGATAGACATTAATTACAGTCATGAATGCTTGATTTTAACATTTATTCTAACATATGACTTATTTTGGAAAAAAAAACTTGTATTGTTAAAAACCACACCAAACCACCTTATTGCAGTTCAGTTTGGTATGATTTGGATACTAAAAAGGTTTGTCTTGGTTAGAATCATTGATCAATCATTATTATGCAGTTTATTTTGATTTGAGACTCAATCTGTACCAAATAAGACCATATTCAACCTTAATGGTCACAACTGAGAAGGAAACTAACTTAGACAAAAACAAAGAGAGGCATACACAAAAAAAAAACACTCATTGTACTTAACATAACATCATTATTAGTAACATTTGTTTTTATTCATGACGAACCAATCAAGATCTTAGAGCAAACTTGTTTGTTTTACAAGGGCTTATCCCAAATTCTATTAAAAATATATCTCTTAGTCTTAATGTCTTAGAAGTAAATTCCATTATCCATTGCTTTCCAAGTACACCACCGCAACCAAAACCGTCCACCACAGAACTTGTGAAGATAGATTTCATCGTCGTGAAAAGCTATCATTTTAGCATGGGCATGATTGGGCCATGTCAACATACAATAATAGATTGCTCCATTAAGGAAAGGTGGACTAAATGTCTTACTGAAATTGCCATTCACTGGGACATGATGCAACCCTAGATCCGTATCTTTTGTAATACCATGACATTGGACATCAAGTATACTATTTGCGCTTAATCCATTTTCAATTTTCAGAAAATATTTAATCGAGGGACCGATGCCCCAACCAATTACGAAAGGCTTATGTGTAACTATTAACGAAAATATACATGTAACTATAAAATTCTTCAGCAATTTTGTGTAGTTTCCCATTTTTAGAAATAAAATATGCTTTGCTTATCACTCTTTAATTATTTTTATCTAGACATTACTACATCAGTTGAGTTTATATAATAGTCTAACAGTAAATCGTGACAAATTGAAGCTAAGATAGTTGAGGGTTTTCATACAATGAGTGTACTAGTCAATTTGTCATCATATGTACATGAAGTTAGAAGTTATTTAATGTGAAATATGTAGGATATCTTTCATAATAAGTACGCAAAAGTAAATACGAAGTAACAAGGATCATGGCCCACAAGCTTTAGATAATTAAGTTGGGTAAATCTTAATCTTAATCTTAATAATACTAATAAAGCAAAACACGGCTGATGTCATTAATGCTTACGTGGCGACCTCTCATTAAAATTTTTTCTGCCAAAAACATTGATGACATCATAAATAAATTATTTTTTAAAAAATAAAATGACAATTATATGCCAACTCACCCTATCTTAAATTAAATATTAAAAAAAAATCAATCATATAATTAAAATAAAATTAAAAAACTATTAAAAAAATTATATCCCATGTTCCCATTTAAAAACAATAATTATATCTAATCTCACTTTATTTTAAATTAAATCTAGATAACAAATATTAAAAAACACAAACAACTATATCACATAAAAAAAAATAACAATTATATCTCATCTCACTTTAGGTTATTAAAACTAGATAACAATAAAACTATATCTTATCTCACTCTATTTTTAATTTAAAAACCATAATTATATCCATCCTACACTATTTTAAATTAAATTTGTATAAATTAAATAATATCAACTACGGAGTATATCAATTATTCTCAATACTAATAAATCAAAACAGACAATTGATGTCATCAATGCTTACGTAGCGACCTCTCATTAAAAAAATTTCTGCCAAAAGCATTGGTGCGTGACATAACAAATTAAATTATGGGAAATTCTAAGCTATACACATGTGGTATAGCGTTTTCTAAGTTGTATCTATACTTTGAGACTTTCTCAACTATACTCAGGAACTACCAACTATTAATCAATTGTACCTTAACTCAACTCTTATAGTTGACCTAAGTTAACTTTTACAACAAAAATTAAAAAAAAAATAACAAAGAAGTCAATTCCTTAGCATCAACCCAACCACACACCACCCAACCGTAACAACAAACCATTTAAAATTCAACTAAGGTTAGTTTTTAAACTAGAGGAGGGTATAGTTGATTAATGATGGGTAGTTCATAGGTATAGTTGAGAAAATCTCAAAAGCATAGGTACAACTTATAAAATATTATACCATATGTGTATAGCTTAGAATTTCCCTTAAATTATTTTTTTAACAAATATATCTGTAGATACCTACATTTTTTCCTAGCCCAAGACGGTCGATGATAAGACACCCCTTGCAACACACAAGCTGAATTGAGAGAGCCAGGGCCCCGACAGACCCTAAAAAGACAAGTTTTCATTACACCAGACACATTTTCCTATACCAAATCACCCTTGAAAATAAGATTTAATTTCTAAATAATTTAAAATTATTTTTAAACATTTTTATAGAATTTTTCAGATTTTTTCTGAATTTTACTAAGCATTTTTGGCAATTTTCGGAATTTTCAGCAATTTAATTAATTTTGCGATAATTAATTAAATTATGAAGCAATTCGAAAATTCATGGAATTTTAACACAATGCACTATTTTTTACAAGAATTGTTTTGCATATTTTTTCATAATTTTTGGAGTTGTGGAAAAATAGTTATGAATTTCCAAAGTAAAAGCGCGTACCCGAGCAAAACGGCTCTTTCCGGAAGCTTCCAGAGCATTCATGAATCATGAGTGAGGGGACCACTTATCTTGGTCCCCAAGACAGTCTAGGTTCATTCGCTAGCTTGCCTTACACGGTTCCAACCTTCAAACATGCAAAAATATTTTTTTTTCTAGAATAACTGAGCAAATAAGGCAAGTCGAATCAAACAAAAGAGAAAAGCAAAAACTGGGCGAAAATAACGCCTAGCTGGGCGTAAGTTCGCTCACTTGGGCGAGATTTCACCCATTTTTCCCTTCTTTATTTTGTTCGTCCCTATAAATAAGCACCCCGACCCGATTTCTTACACACACACTCTCTAAAAACACTCTCTAAACACACTTAAATCTCTCTCAAGTTCACATCAATTTTAACAATCAAATAAAGTTTTTTCAAAAGTTCTTTTAAAGGTTCTATAAGGTTCGATTCAGGTTCTTCAAAGGCTACACGGGTTCTTAAGGGTCCGAAGCATCGTTCTCGATCGATAGCCCCGTGTTGCAAGATAAGTTTGAGATCAATGTCTCAATTTCTCAACCCATTTTCTATGCTTGTTAGAAATTTTAATTTCTATGCAAATTAGCATGTAATATTGATTAACAATTATTCGACATGAATTAAAATCAATCTTAGGAAAACTTTTAATTCTTGTCGAATGCTTGCATGCTTGCAAATCACCATTAATATGTTTTAACAAAGACCGACAAATTTCATGTTTCACGCCTAATAAGACAAACAATGGACAATCGACATTAGGCTCCTGGAATACGGAATTAACAACACATGTCGCTACAAACTAGACATTATTTGCATCAATTTATGTTAAACAACCTGATGTGGCACGAAAAATCCCTGCCCGCGTGTCCTCCAAATTTTGGGTCAAAAAGATCCACGTGGCAAACGTCACCGTATTAATTGATCCGAGCCAAAACGGGACGGAGAACCGACGTTCCTACACTAAAACAGTAGTAAGGAATGCTCGGAAGCACCGATGAATGACAAGTGTCAATCATCCAAGTGGTTCCTTGGTTTTTGAGGGATTACCTATAAATACCCCAGAAAACCAAGGAAAACACACACAATTCTCATAACATTTATTGCATAACTTCCAACTACATTCTCTCTCTAGCTTGGCACTTTTATTCCCTAAACTCCATACTCACTTAAGCATCGGAGGGGAGATAATCCYAATAGGATTATTCTCCTTTGTGCAGGTGCCAGGCCCTCAAGATTTCTCAGCCAGGAGGTTTAGGAAAGCAAAGAGCGAGTCTACGTGCAATAGAAGGTCAGCTCTCCCGAGGTAGCATTGACGGGAAGCCTCCARCCCTCTCTCAACCRAGAAGCTAGGGAAATATTGTAGCCAGGCCACGTCATCGACCAAATTACTTGCTACAACATTTGGCGCCGTCTGTGGGGAGGCAATCAGAAATGGCTTCATGAGATGATCGCGCACCACGTAGGACAACCACTCCTCCTTCCTCAGAGAAGTAAAGTAATCCCAATGGCGAGACACTCGCCGATCTCTCCACTTTCCAAGTTGGCCTGGAGGACAACACTGACCTGTCGCTTCAGGACTTGGATAGTAGGTATGTTTCTCATGACACTCTTAAGAATGAGATTTCCAAGGGGGTGGACGAGATTTGGACTCGTTTCAGCCAGCAGGAAGAACTGAAGAGTAGACTTYACGCTCTCCAAGCGGAGAATGCCCGCTTGAAAGCCTTGCAGGCAGGCAAGTCTAAGGTGACTGGCAGTGAAGCTCCTGCCAAGTCTCAAGCAGCGGAGTACAACACTCCCATCATTCCAAAGCTCAGGACTATCAAGGTCAAAAATCCAACACCGCAAGGTAAACATGTTTCAACGGAACACATTCCCTTGGAACGAGAAAAGGGCCAGGCCAGGAGATACCGTAGCACTCCAAAGCCTGCCAACACAACAACAACTGCCACCAGGGCAACTTCAGCAAGGGGTGGCCCATATAGGTTAGATGAAGCCTATGGAGAAGATGACGTCTCCTCCCATGAACAACCAGAGGACGTCAGAAATCTCATCGAGAAGAGGAAGCAAGACCGCGAAGCTTCCTCCATGGATGCCCGGAAGATCATTGAGATCAAAAGGGAYAAGAACCAGGATGCCAGGCTGATCCTGGACAAGAAAAGAACTGAGAGGCTTAAGCAAGRCGCTCGGTATYATGAAGACCATTCTTTGACTGGTTCTACGCCAGTATGTACGGACCCTTCCCARCMTTCTCTRAGAACACATGGTCCAGCCCATAGTACATCMGGRCAGGCCACTCCTGCCTCGCATCGTCAGGAGCCAGAAGTTAGATCCCACCAACGTGGGGGGTGTCACCAAAGCGGTGCTCACCTGGATAGGGGTCATGGGCAAACGTCCCATGGGGTGACTAGGGGAATGCAAGCGCTTTCCCTAACTGACAAGAACCCCTTCTCTCCATCTATCCTCATGGCCACACAATACCAGAAAGACCAAGTTTCCATCTATTGATGCTTATGATTGAACTACTGACCCAGATGATCACCTGGCGATGTACAAGCATCTTATGCTGACCACCCAGGCCGATGATGCTACGTGGTGCAAATACTTCCCAGTCACCCTCAAAGGACTGGCACAAAGGTGGTTCAGCGGCCTTCRAACGGGTTCWATCCACAACTTCAACGAGTTGGCTGTTCTTTTCACTCATCATTTCATGGCACATCGCCAGGAGCAGAAAAGCAGCCTACACTTGGGGAGAATCCAGCAACGGCCCAATGAGAGTTTGAGGAGCTATGTTAAGCGCTTCAACAATGAGACTCTCCAGATTCCAGACTTGCCTGACTAGGTGATCTTGGACAATTTTTACAGAGGATTGGACGAGGACAACCCATTCAAGTTTCAGATGGTCAGACAGCGGGTAGGAGACTTGAATGAAATGATGAGAGAGGCCGAAGCGTGGATTCACGCTGAAGAAGTCTGTGCGGTCAAGAAGGCCAAAGAAAAGGTAACTCCCCCCTCCTCAAAACATCAAAGCAACCAGGCACACCGCAGTGGTGGGTCTGACAAAAAGAGGTTTGGCCCCTGGAATATTGAGGAGGAGGGAACATCCCAAAAAAGGGCGGCCAGGAAGAAGAGAAAATTCAGGTACACACCTACGGCTYAATACACAAAAGATCTCTTCCAAGTCTATAGGGAGGTGAGTCGAGATGTCCATAATGATGATCCTCCCCCAATCAAGACTGAAATGGACAAGAGGGACAATATCACAAGGAGCCTGGACATGTCACCGATGATTGCTATACGTTGCAGCGCACTATTGATCGCCTGGCGCATCAGGGCAAGGTAAAGAAGCATTTAATAAAAAGATTTCTGAAGAAATCTCTTTCTACGGAGGGTGCCCCAAATGAGGAGCATTCTGACTCCGGAATCGTCCACACGATCTCTGGAGGTTTCGCTGCAGGTGGTCTTACTGCTAAGGGTCACCTGGACTATGTCAGAACTCCTCAACAAGTCATGCTCRTGGATAAGGAGGAGGAGGAGAAGTTCCCAGACGTTCTCATCTGCGAGAAGGATCGTGGGGAGGTAAGCACCCCTCATGATGACCCTCTCGTGGTCGAAATGAAAGTGGCGGATAAGCGTGTCCGCCGCATTCTCATTGACACGGGAAGCTCCTCTGACATCATTAGAATTGAGTGCCTCAAAAGCCAAATACAATGATGATTTGGTCCATGCCATAATATCCCATTATAGGTTGGTGGTGGTATCATTCGCCAGTGGAAGTTGACTCTCACCTCGTCTTGGGAGGGAAAACGTTTGTAGGCACTGCGAGTCAAGTTCCTGGTGGTTAAAAATATGACAGCCTACAACGTGATCTTGCAGGCCAAACTCAACCACGAAGTTCAGTGTGGTCACACATTTGATGCTGATGAAGTTCATCAGCGACGAGGGCAAGGTTGACACAATATATGGAGATCAACAAGTCGCTCGAGAGTGCTACCTTACCACCGTCAAGCCACTTGCTGGGGGCAAGGATAATGATGTGCCAGAGACTTCGAAACAGCAAGGGGTCTCCAAGAAGAGGAAGTCTGGTGAAGTAATGATGGTTCATGGAACCCACCAGGAAATGATGGCCATTCATGGTTTGTTTGCCTCTATCTCTCGGCTAGAGCCAGGAGGCCAACAAGAGGATTTTGAATTAGACCCTACCTTGCTAGGGAGAACGGTTAAGGTGGGAGATGCCATGAATGACAAGCTGGGGCAAGAAGTCAAGGACTTGTTGAGGGAATACAAAGACGTTTTTGCGTTCTCAGCAGAGGAGATGCCAAGTTTGGATCCAAAGATCGCCCAGCACAGCCTTGACGTTGACCCTACTTTCAAGCTAGTGAAACAAAAGAAGAGAACCTTGGGGCCGGTCCGAAGCAAGGCAGCCGACGAGGAGGTTAAAAAGTTGCTAGACGCTGGGTTTATTCATCCTTGCCAATACCCCGAGTGGGTGGCAAATGTAGTCCTAGTTCCCAAGCCAAATGGAACATGGAGAATGTGTGTGGACTACACCGATTTGAACAAGGCTTGCCCGAAAGATAGCTTCCCACTCCCAAATATCGACAAGCTAGTAGACTCTACAGCGGGGCACGAGGCCATGAGCTTCGTTGATGCTTATTCAGGATTTCATCAAATCCCTCTTAAGGAGGAAGACCAGGACAAGACAACCTTTGTCACTGACAACGGGTAGTATTGTTACAAGGTAATGCCTTTTGGCTTGAGAAATGCCCCTGCTACCTTCCAAAGATGTGTAAACACCATCTTTGCTAAGCAGCTTGGAAGGAATGTAGAAGCCTACATTGATGACATGATCATCAAGAGCAAGAAGAAGGAAAATCATGCCTGGGACCTACGGGAGACATTCGACACACTGCYGCACTTTGGTATGAAATTAAATTCGAAGAAGTGCGTCTTTAGGGTAACTTCTGGGAAGTTCTTGGTTTTCTTGGTGGACGAAAGAGGTATTGAAGCTAACCCTGACAAAGTCAAAGCGGTCCTGGACATGCAATCACGACGGAATGTGAAGGAGGTCCAGAGGCTGACGGGGTGCCTGGCAGTGCTTGGCAGGTTTCTCTCAAAGTCTGGAAATGTCAATATTTCTTTAAGGCGATCAAAAAGAGCGCCAAGTTCGAATGGAGCGAAGAGGCTGAAGCTGCCTTTGTTAAGTTAACGGAATACCTACAAACTCTTCCTAGGTTGGTGAGCCCCATGGAAGGTGAGACCTTGTACATGTATTTGTCGGTGTCCGAACATGCTCTGTCGGCCGTGCTGGTGGCCGAAAGGGAAGGAACTCAGCTGCCAGTCTACTTTGTGAGCCACGTACTACAAGGGGCAGAAATGCGCTACGCCACTTCTGAAAAATTTGGTTTGGCACTTATGATGGCTAGCAAGAAGCTTCGTCCTTTGATGTATTGTATTATTATATGGTTTTCCTCCCATTTCTCTTGCTATATCGAATGGTTTTTGGCCTTTTTAAGGCCCTCTTTGCTACTAATGT
>SNQN01008309.1:7041-29699 GCA_008642245.1 Bassia scoparia | reverse complement strand
TTTTTCCTTATGGTTCGGTGGAACTTTGGAACCGTCAAGGTGGTACTTTCAAGGTGAATGGTCAAAGAGTGAAGCACTATCGAGCGGGCGATCCCATTGATCATGAGAGAGTGGGCATTACACTTTCTCACCCTTCGGCTACATGACATAAAAGGTGGTCAAGCTAGATGACCTTAAACTAGCGCTTCTTGGGAGGCAACCCAAGTCCTTTCCTAACTTTTTATTTTTCTTTATTTTATTTTTAATCTTTTAGTAAAAAAAAAATTTAACATCAAACCAAAAAAAAAAGTCCAAAATATTTCAATTAGTAGTTTGATAGTTTTATTAGTTAGTGTTTTGGTTAATTTTCTTGTAGTTTTTGATATTTTTGCTTTGTGTAGCTTTAGTTCTTTTTGTACAGATTTTCTTTGAGTTCATAGAGCAACATGTACATAAAAAATAGCATAGTCCGCAAGGAGGTTGCGGCATCTGCACTCAATCCGCAGCTAGGTTGCGGCCAGTCAGAATTTTCAAGCAATACACAAGTTCACAAATCAGGCCACACTGCAACCGGGTTGCGGCAACAGCCCACATACCACAACCAGGTTGTGGTGTTTCCTGTAATACAACATCAAAAAAAAGAGAAAAAAAAGAAAAACAGAAATAAAAAAGGAAACTGACCGTACAACAGCAGCACCGAAACAGTAGCAAAGCGACAGCAGTCTCTCCTCTCTCTCCTCTGCTCCAGCGACCCCAACTCCTTACCACCATCGCCGAGCTGACCAGCCCACCACCACCGGAAATAGCCCAACAGCAGCTCAACATTAAAAAAAAGAGGTTTTCGCACTCTCTCCTCTGTTCTGCCTCCACGCTGCCACCTGCGTTCCCACCTGCCACCGCCGCTGCCTCCCGCCGCTCCTCCGCCATCGCAGCGCACTCCCCCACACAGCCAGCGCAGCACACACTCCTCTGTTCCGAGCATTGCCAGCGCACTCCCCTCTCATCCCTCTCCTCTGCTGCTGCCGCATGAGCCACGCGCCTCTCGCCGCCCAACTGCAGCGCCACCACCGCCACTTGCAGTCCATAACTACATCACATCGTGTGATTCAAAAAAAAAACAAAAGAGAAAAAAACCCTAACTTTGCAACAATTGATTTTGGGGTTTTTGATTTTCATTGATGAACAGTTGAACACATTGGAGTTACTTCCTTGAGGAATTGAGATCAACTTGGAGGATAACTCTGAAAACTCACTGGATTTGTTTTGGATTGAGTTGTCTTTGATTGCAGCTCCTTTGGGCTTCAATTTTGTGCGTGTGTAGTGAGTGAGGGTTTCTTTGCTTGTGACTTGATTTTTGACTTGGAGTTGGTGTACATTGGTTAATTCTTATTTTACCATTCTCATGCACGCACTCCAAGTGTTCGACGAAAGGAGTGGCTTCATTTTCTACCTCAAAGGCCAAGTCATTTTTTGGGTGAAGAAACTTTTGTTTTGAAAAGAAATCCTCTAGTTCTACTAGCAAAAAAAAATAAAAAATTCCTCTCTGCTATTAATGCTTGGTTGCTTCACAAGGGTTTTCGCACCCTTGTCTTCCCCTCCTTAGGAGGGTTTGAGAGAATCTCTTTCCCTTACTTTCGTGCTTTATTTGCTTTGTTTTGCATTGTGGCATTGGCAATTTCAAGTGTGGGGGGAGGATCTAACCTTTGTATTACTAGTTTTCAATTCAAAAAAAACAAAAAAAATCAAATATTGAAAAAAAAAGCACAAAATATTTTCTAATTCTTTCAAAGCAAAGTGGATGAAGGTTTTATCTCGACCTTGGATCACTGAGATTGGTTTTAAGTTTTGTGTGCTTGGCCTGATTAACTTAAGGGGTTTGCTTGTCATCGTAGCAATCGGACTTTTCATTCTCTCACTCATGGGTACCCAAGGTGGTGAGCCTTTTAGGCCAAGCCGGGTTGTAGCCCAACCTATGATAGGTTTGACTTGTGGCATTTGATCTTTGACATGTGAGTTAGAGTTGTTTCTAGAGCCCCTAAGCACTTCAAAATCATAAACAACGTTGAGGGTCTAGCATATGTCGTTGTTAAGCAATTTGCATACTCATGGTTTCCGAGTTTTGACCGAACCGATTTAGGGGATGATGAAGGCATTCTTTGGGGGAGTTTGGAACCACAAAATTTATTTTCGTTCACCTATTTTTTTTATTTTATTTTTTTTTCCTCTTTCAATAAAATTGGGTTTGTGGTTTTTCTTTAACATTTGCAAACCGTTTGAGCTTCCACTTCTTGTTTAGCCTACTCTATGAGCCTAGCTAAATTTTGTTTGATTCACCCTTAGTGTCAAGTGAAATGGAGTTATGCTTGTAAAGTGTTATGTTTTCAATGTTGATAAGTGGTTGAGTTTTGTTAGTGCATTTGTTTGGAGCTTAAACCCCTTGTATAGTATAAGTTCAAAAAAATTCAAAAAAAGAAAAAAAACGCAAAAACAATTCCCAAAAGTCAGTGTTCAAGGTGAAAACAAGAGGGGGTTTGTGATATAAGTTGTCTGGCTCTTATTTGTATGTAGTGATTGAGTTTTGGGGAAGCAATTTTCCCTTGGTTTGGTTTGACTTGACCTTGTTTTGTAAAGTTTCATTTGACTAGGAAGGAACACAACCAAATTTCTTTCCCTACCTACCTTAAGCCTAACATTAAACCCATAAGTCCTTCTACTCTAGATGGTTGAGTCGTAAATGGAGGAAGCCGTGAGTATGTTTCTTGAGAATGTGCTAGAATTGCTTGATTACACACTTAATTTTCTTTGAGCTCTCCTATTTTGAGCTATGAGGCGCACATTGTCTTGTGCCTTTGAGGTTGGGGAGGGATGTCTTGGTAAGGATGAGGGATGTTAAGTCACGATTGATTGAGCCCTCAAACGCCATTTGTGATCACTCTTTCGGAGGTGAGCTAGCTTGCTTATTTCCTTGGGCATGACGGTTGATGCACACTAGCGTCCCTGTAATCTCTATTTTGATCCTTGGTTGAGAAATGTGGATTTTTGAAAACCTTTGCTTGATTGGATTTAGAGGTTGTGGGTTAATCTCTTTGGAAACCCTCACGAGAGCATCTCGTCCTCCTAAAGCGAATTATGAGGTTTAAATCGTCTGTCATTTGCGCTAAAAGTGACCGTGATTCCTACGACAGTGAGTATAGGTTTTATTGCTTTCTAGATTTGTTTTTCTTGTTTCTCGAGGACAGGCAAAGGTTAAGTGTGGGGGAATTTGATAACACATTTTATACTTATATTTCTATGCTAAATTTGTGTGTTTTCATCTTTCTTTTCCCATAGTTTCACCTTTTTAGAGCTATTATTATCTTTATATTTTGCTATTGCTCTTTCCGGTTTGTTTTGCTTTGTTTTTGTAGGTTTTGGTGCTTTTGCTAGGAATATTGAGATGCATGTAGAGCTAATCGGATGTTGATCAAAGAACGGGTGATTCAAGACGCTTATATTGCCGAAAAAGCTCAAAAGAATTTCATGAAGCTCCCGCAACCTGGTTGTGGAAATCACCTAGTTTGCCGCAACCTGGTTGCGGCCACTTGATTTTTGATGAGTTTTGGAGTACATGGCACCGACTCCGCAACCTAGTTGCGGCCTAGAATCACTTGCCACACCTGGTTGCGGCCCTTCTTTGATGTAAGAAACTATTCATATTCCTAGCATCTAAATAGGTTTTACATAGAGTTTTCATTCTATTCTTTTACATACTTTTCAATAATAGTTGGGTTGATAGAAGAAGCTTCTCTCTCCTTGTTTTTGAGCACACAACTCCAATTTTGGTACTTTCAACATTAATTTGCAATTTTCATCAATTCAAGTATTATTTCTTATCCTATTCTCTTTTATTGTAGTTAATCATGCTTTCTTTGAATATTAGTTTTGTTTTTCAACAATGATGTGTGAGTATTTTCTTAATCTAGGGTTAGGCTAACCCTAGCCATGATTGATTTTGAGCAAATTAGTGAAATCCCAATTTAATTGTTGATTGTTCATGCTTAATTGATTGTTCTTATGCCAATACTAATTAGGGATAATTGGTATTGTTATGAATTCATTGTTTTTATCACAATGGAATGGGTAATAAAGAATTTGATTATTTCAATTAACATGAAGTTCTCCACGAGAGTGGATAAATGAATTGTTGGAAAATTAGGGTTTTGCGACAATGTCTCTAATTTGTATGATTCCACGGAGTAGCTTGATTGCAAATTAGAGAAGCATGGATACTCGGGAAGGTTTGTGGTATTTTATATGGTTACCTTTTCTCTTTACAATTAATCGATTAAATGTGGGGTATGAATTGCTTTGTGTCAATTATGCTAGTGGTGATGCTTAACTCTAGGTGTTTTTTTATCGTTGTTTAATTGCACTATTTCCTTTTGTGTTGATTAGTTTTGCATAGTTAATAAATCTCACTCTAAATTGTTACTTGCTTAGCATAAATTAGAATCAAAATTGATCACTTTGAACAATTGCGGTGTTGCTTGATCCAAAGCTTGTATTTTTTTCTGATTTGGATGTAATTATTAAATGAATTAATGAAATTTGAATATATTTAAAATATCATAAATTCAGTCTTTTGTGTATAGCATTTCTCCAGATTAATCGTTTACTCATTATTATGGCTTTTGTTAGGAAATTAAGTAACTTCTTTTAGTTTGCTAAGTTTCCTTTTTTTATTTTAAAAATTATAATCAACGATGGATTGAGAGGGATTCAGTCCTAATATTTCAATTTTTTTAAATTTTGAAATTATAATTAGCGACGGTTCTAGCTTATCCGTCCCTAATATTAGGGACAAATTTTAGACCTGTCTCTAAAATTAGCGACGGAAAATAAAATCCATCCTAAATTTTTTTTTCTACAATATTAGGGACGGATTTATTTTCCTAATTTGAATCAGCGACGAGAACTTTAGTGACGTTTTACATCCGTAAACACAATCAACGACGAATTTTGTCAATTTAAGGGACGGATTTGTTCCGTGCTAAAAGCCTTTTTTTTATAGTGAAGGTGATGGTGTGTTAGAAAGTTTAAAATTATTCCACGTGAACATACATGGGTGTTGATTTTGAAAACTTTTGTCGGGAGTTAGAAGGTCAAGGGACATCTAAGGGGTGTAGTAATTATATGCAAGTTACTAGATCTTGACTTTGCTTATAAATATAACTGWCGTAAAAACGCATCTTATATCTCACGATTTCTCTTTGTCTCTCTCTAGAAATCTTTTTCATTCTTTTCTTTCCCTGGAGAATTGGCTTAATAAGCCCAAGGAGGTTAGCGCTAGATTTGATTCTCACATAATTCTAACATAATGAAGAATAAGATGATATGTTTATTGTSTTGAAATTATTTTGATTAATTTGATCGTTTATTAGGCTAAATCTCTTCCTCAAAATACGTGTAAAGTCAAATATTGCGAGAATTATGTTACAGAGGGAGTACAACGGATGTTTCTTTGGTGGACATAATTATAAAAGACCACCAAAATCATTAAAAGTCAAATCAATTTTAGTCCTTTTTTAGATATTTGGACATGACCATCATTATCCATATCTTTTATGGTTATAACCAAACATAGTTACAAATYTATTTTTCAATATTTCTCTCGTCTTATTTTCAAAATTGTAATAATTTTCTTTTAATTTTCTCSATTGAACATTGAAAACTTCTAAAGTATTGAACATCTTTGATAGAAATAAAATCAAGGATGATTAATAAATAATTTTGTACTTTTGGATTTCTCACCCAAACAATTTAAAACTTATAAAAAATAATTTAAATTTACACGATGAACAATTCATACCCAATTTTTGACGAATTCTTTAGAGGTGTCATATGTACCCCATATTAGATTTACAATGATATATTAGTGATTAGTATCATGTACACTTATAAAGCACTAATCACAATAATGTATTACATAGAACTAACATAAGTTAAACTCTAACGAACATCAAAAAACAACTTTAAATTATCTAAATTGGAATATAAAATGAAAGAAATTTTATTATTAGTATTGTATACAGATTACCATCAAAAGATAAGTAGTCCTTCTATAGAACCTTTGATTCAGATTTGTCATTTTTATTATGTATTCACTATAGCTTGCGAGGACTCAACATTTTAAAAAGAAAGAAATAGAAAGATAAAAAACTTTTGTCCAGAAAGGAAATTGTATAAGTAATTTAAAACTTATTTATAGGAATATAATTTCCTAAATAAATATAAAAAAAAACACACATATATTAACAAATAATAGTATACTATTGTTTAAAAATATCAATTACGAATTTTCTTTACTCAATATTTGTATCGTCAAAGTATTTTACTCTAATATAATTAAAACATGTTCATATAACATGTACTAATTTATTCTACGTTAATTTATTTTTAAAAAAATAATAACTGAAGTTGGCTATCGATATATTTCCTTCAACTATATTGTATTGATACAAATCTTTTTGACTTTATTTGTTATAACCTTTTAACTTGGATGTGATAAAAATAAACAAATGATTAGAAGAAATTTGAACTTTCATTTACTTCAGTGGTCTTTCAAAATTAAGACCATTAAAGAAGATTTACCGAGTAGAACCACTTTATAATGCCCTTTTTCTGTTGGATTTTTGGTCTCCTTAGACCTTAGCAATTGCTGACTAAGAGATTTTATTTTATTAATTGACAATGGGAGAGAATTTTTATTACATTTAAACGTCAACAACCTTTATTAGTCTTTGTACCTCGTAATAATTTAATGTATATATTTACATTTAAAGTATAATTGAAACAGTATTTACCAGCATTAGTAGTAGAATTTTATCATACATTTATTGCATTTTACATCCTTTAAGAGCATGTGCAATGGTAAGCTAATTTACATCTTTTTCTTTTTTTTTTTTGTAAATTAACACACTTTGTTTGTTTAAAATTATCACCTTGTTTTTTTTCAAAAATCTACCCTTATTTTTGCTATTTTTTTTTATAATTATCATTTCTTAAACTTTTTTTTATCACATTTCTTCTCAATTAGAGTTAATTTGCCTACACTTCACTGATGTCTTTACTTCCTCAACTCCACTCTCCTTTTTAAGAATTAGTTAAAGTTGTGGGCGTCATTTTATTCTAACCGTGATAAAAAATGTGATTCAAAAAAAGTAAATGTGTTAATTTACAAAAAATAAAAAAAACAAAGTGGTATTTACAAAAAAATATAAATGAAAGGTGTAATTATATAGTCTTTTTTTTTTTTTTGACGAGAACCTTATGTTTTATATAGTCATCTTGATATAACCTATAATGATAGTTTTTCAATGATTTTTGGTACATAATAACTTAGCGTACACAAAATATATTCATAACCATGTCTTTTTTTACCGTGTTTAATTAAACGTCGTATAGTATAAGGTGTTAGTGCTTGCTACAACTATCCACTCGTTAAACGTAAAGCATAAGGTGCATCCATCATACATTCATACTATCGTACACAGAATGGATTCGGATTCGGATATCCAGAAATCCGAATTTGATAGTATGAATGTATGATGGATGCACCTTATGCTTTACGTTTAACGAGTGGATAGATTGTAGCAAGCACTAACAACCTTATACTATACGATGTTTAATTAGTCAAACAAGTAGATAATGGAATATAAACTTATAAAGCATCCTTTCTCACAGGGACAATTTGATAAAAGAACTAAATTTACTCGACTTTTTATAATTTCCAAAACATCCTCAGAGGCCATATGGATGTCATTATCTTTCATCCGTATGGCTGTTATTGTGTCTCCTAATAATTTCCAGAAACAGAATCAGAGTCCACAGTTAATTTCATAGCCTCTTTATGTACAAATGCTCGGGATCGACTTTCACCCCCAAACAGCACATACAAGTCTAGCCTCGACGCCCTACTCCGATCTTTTACCTCCAACGCCACTGCAACTCCATCGGTACTACAACACCTCGGTGGGGAACTCCCCTGAAAACACCGTCCATGGGTATATTTTCTCTGTCGAGGGGATCTTAACGACGATGAGTGTCATGCCTGCTATCACCGCAATCACAGACCAGTCCAGATCCAACGCAACCACATACTACTGCAATGCACCGCTTCAAGCAAACAGAAGACTGTATTCTACGACAAATGCATGTTCAGGTACTCCTATGAGATCCAATATGGACAATGGAGCCATGACGATATAACGTGGCAAGTGGAAAATCCTGAGATTATGAAAAACCAGATGAGTTCCGAGTGTTATTGGGGAACATGCTACGTGATTTGCATCGAAAGCATCAAGCAATGAACAGGGAAGAGATACGCAACAACGGCCGTGTCGTTTCCAGGGCTGACAACTTGTATGCTTTGGTCAATGCACGCCGGAATGAGCGAGCCGGATTGTGATTCTTGCTTGAATTTTGTCATTACGAGTCTTGGTGGTCGGGGGTTGGCGACACTTATCTGATGCTTAAATGTAACGTAAGGTATGGAGATATACCCATTCTTAATGGCGCTAATGATTTGCTTCTATCGGTGCCACCACAAGCCAATGCTACTTCTAGTGCTGGTAAGTAGTTCTTCAATAATTTAACTTTTAAAATTATTTTAGGAATTTTTTAATTATTATTAGGAGTTCTTCACTAAAAGTCCCTTTTTTTAAAGGAACCACCTTATATAATGTTTTTTGAATTAAACCCTTTTCACCATTTTATTTTGATAGCACGGCCTCTTTACTAAAAAAGTTAACAACGTTACTTTTTTGTTAGTGTGACTCATTTTGCTTCATTTTTCACTCCTTAATTGGTATAATCTTTCCCTCCATGTATGATTATTGTTTTTTCATACTTAAACACTTCCTTTTTCTTCATTTGGTGCATTGAAGTTGAATTGTAACTTGAGAAAATAATGTTTTAAGTAGGGAAAATCAATTTAGCCAGTAGGCTTTCTATTTATGTTCCATTCACTCAAAAAAAAAAAAAGTTGGGACAACCAATAATCATTATTTGAAGGGAAATATTACATCAACAAAAGAGGAAAAAAGAAGGAAAATAGACCACACTAACAAAAAAACTAATGTTGTTAACTTTTTTTGGTGAATAGGTAGTGCTATCAAATAAAATGGTAAAAGAGGTGGTTTAGTTAAAAAAAAAGTTATATAGTGGTTTTCACAAAAAGGGGGCTTTTAATAGGTTGTTCTTGACAAAATTTCCTCATTATTATTTGATCTTATTTTTTGTACTCCATCCATTACATTTTAGTTGAAATAATTGAACTAGCTTTAGGCAAGATTTCTAGGCAAAATTAGTTAATTGCAGATAATTAAGAGTATAAGATTAGGAAAAAGTAAGGGAAATAAAATGAGTGAAAAGTGAATGAAATAATGAGTGGGTGTGAGATTAGGAAAAGTAAGAGAGAGAAAAGAAGTGAACAAGTGAATAAAGTAGTAAATAGTAAGAGAAAGAAAAGTGGTGAAATAGTGAATAAAATAAATATTAGGAAATGTAAAAAGTTGAATGATTTTTAAGGTTTACTATAATTATAATCTTTCATGACATGATAGATCTCACACAAGGTGTGCTCCATTTTGCCCAACACATGGATAAATTAGTAATTTTATATGTATTTTACACCATCCAAAGGTTGTTTTACACCATCATAAATTCGATCCTACCCAAAAACTTTTATACCATTAAAATTTTCTTTTACACCATCAAAATTTGACACCATTTACAAACTATTTTACACCATTGGACAATTATTTGATACCATTACACTTTATTATTACATTATTAAAAACACACAAAATTGTGTGTGATCTTTGTTATCTCATGCTTGTTTTGGAACAAGACTTTCTCTAATCGTTTTTACTCCCAAAATTTAACTAAAAATGGAAAGCAATAGAATTATTTCAAGTATTGTATAGCACTCAATTATAATTATTGTTTCAAGTAAAACGTAACGGAGGGAGTACCAATAACTAAAAATAAGGTGAAACTCTAGTACTTTCTTTCTATCAAATAATTGCAACAAACTAATTCACATGTACTCATACTCAAAAATTACAGTGTTAGATTATGCAATTGATTTCTGCAGTCCATTTTGCGATTTGGAGTGCGAATTAGTGGTCTCTAAATGGTGTTGGCAATTGCAAAAATAGAATGCAGATTTTGTGTTCAGAGTGCGTCAATAAATTCTCATAAGATTAAAAAAAGGACGACATATACCACTCTTATATGTGAATATGTAATTAAAGTCTTTTATGTAACTATGATAATGATGAACAAAAGTGGGGAACAAAGAACCACTACCACTAGGCCTCACAACAAACCACCACCACCATCACCATCGAGCCCAACCACAACCTATCCTAATACCACCATTTGAATGAGAAACACGAACCACACCACCACTTGGCACCAACCACTAAGCACCACCACCAATCGAACCTTAACCACGAATCAACCCCACCACCACGCATGAACCCCAATCGAAAATTGAACCACAAGCACACATGAACCCAATTGAACAACGAACCACAAACACACACGAACTCCAATCAAACAACGAACCTCTACCACACACTAACCCAATCGAACAACAAAACACTTATACCAAGCCCAATTGAACRCCTACRAGACGTTTATCAACCTCTAATCGCACATGAACCACCACCATTACGTACGAAGCCTCACTRGAACTACCATCGCAAACTATTGAAARYACCAAACCGAACCTTAATCCTGCCCCACTTCAAGAGAAGATGCGTTGGTTGTTGGCTAGATTCATGGTGGTTGTAAGATGCAATTTTTAATAGATTTTTAGTGTTGTTACTATTGGTAAAGGTCGGTGGTTCTGTAAGAGCAAGAGATTGATAGAGTATGTTAGTGGGGTTAGTTTTTGTTGGGTAGGTTTGATTACGGGTATTAATTTTAAATTAGGTTGATGTATGTAATCATGTTTTAAGTTATTTAGTACAGGGAAATTACGTTATCTAATGGGAAAGGCACAACAAGAAAAATTTGCTTCGGCCGACCACACTACCGACCGATTTTCGGTCGGTAAGAGGTGTCGTAAAAACATTCGTCGTAATCCAAAGGTTACGACCGAATTTCGGTCGGTAATGGTTTACCGACCGATTACCGACCGATTCCCGACCAATAAATCCGACCAAAAAATGGAGGAAAAGGCTATTTACCGACCGATTAATCGGTCGGTAAATAGCCTTTCCCACCAAAAATTGGAGAGCCATTGAGCATTTACCGACCGATTAATCGGTCGGTATACCGACGACCGATTAACGGTCGGTAAATGGCTCATTTTTATAAAAAAAATTAATGGCCATTACTGACCGAATAAATCGGTCGGTAAATTTTGAACATGGAATTAAAAAAAAAAAGCACAAAACCAGCTTTCAAGCTAGTTTCTGCCAACCAAAACGAATATTTATTTACTAAAAGCACAAATACATCACATTTTAGTATTTTACATATGATACGCTTAGCTCTAAATAATATCAAATCAATGTAATTCATACAATCTTATTTCTTTGACTAACCATTTATCTGTTATATCCCTACCAAAATTCTGCCAAAAGCAACTGCAATGGTATAAGCTGAAAAATCTAATGGCAAGGATACATTCACTGAGGAGTCTTCAGAATATTCTTCACCAGCAAGAGGATGAAGTACGGTCAAGAAGTATACAGATGTCCAGCGACAATTCCAAGAAAATCTGGCAAAATTGTGTGAGCCAAAAATAACATCTAGTGCAAGCATTGCCCAAGGCAAGTAAAATGCCTGCAGGTTGGGACATATATCAATACAGGCAAATTTTTACTCTGCACAATATTTTTAAGTCAATAAATACATTAAAAGAACACGATATATTCTAGCTAACCTTTAAGGTGACAAGCCATAAATGTTGATATTGGCGCTGGGAAATTCTCTACTCCAAACATAAAGAAGCATGAATACGAGTGAAATTCCAAGGAATGGTGAAAACAGGAAGGGAATGGCTGATAATGCCTGAGAATAATAGAGATTAAATAAAAAGAACATCAGCTAAACAAAGTGTTGTCATGAGACCTCAAAAGAGGAACATATTGTCTCAGAAAAAAGGAGGGGGTTGCAATGAAACAGAGTAAACTCTGAGCAAGAAGGTAGAAACATCACAAAACTTGATAAGTAACAATTAATTATACGCGCTAATGATAACATAGTATTGGATGTTACTATTAGTATTGTGAATATTTTTAGAAGTGCAAAGTGTTAAGGTACAACTGCAGTGATGAATATAAGCACAATTGAAATTCACGAGGAGTATACATTTGTGTATAGATAAGACCATTCACTATTTCTTGAAGCTCGATCTCTCAATGTGCTTACACATGGTTCTAGAGCATAACTTCATATATGTTACCTATCATATACAACTTTCTACCACTATAAATAAGCCACCACTCGTATCATCATTTATGTCAGATGTAGTTCAGACTGAACCTGAGAATGCGCTTTGATATAACAATTCTGGATATTCTAAAAGATAAAGAAGACAAAAAAAAGCGATTGACAGCTTAACTTGAGTAGATTCTCATACCACAAACTGAATGCTCCAAATATCATCATCCACAGAAAGTCTGCTGTCCGCCTCTGAAATGGTTCCTGCTCTAATGAACTCCATATCTTGCTCTTACATTTCAAAGAACCAAAATTCTTCAGGCCACAGAAGACCAACCAGGAAAAAGTAGAATCTTTTCTCTCCCTAACACAAGCAAAGGGCATGCAGAAGTTGTTCAAATGCTTTTAGATCACAAACCTAAAAATTCCCCTATGCAGATGGGCTTCCCCTGGCTGTAGCCAGGCAAAAGGAGAATGAATGTCGATTAGTACAAGAGAAGGAAAAGTAAAAAAATAAGTCTCTAGAAAACAAAGTTTTTTCTATGCTGAACAGAATATGCTTCAAAAATGCTCTATCAAAGTTTTCTCAAACTCATTTCTAAAAATAAATAATGATGTAATCCTGTATTCTGTCAGCAGGTTCTTTAGTAAGAAGAGACAATAACAAAAGAACATATGTCTACTTGGCCATAAATTAACAAAAGCTTCATAATGAAAGCGTAAATATCATAGATGTATAGTTCAATTGAATTCCAATTTTCAAAAATAATTCCATCAATATGTTTTTGGTATTGTTCAAATCAATAATTCCTCGTAATAGTGGCAACAATGTAGCCTCAAAAATGTTGGTATATATAAAATTAATCGACAAATTCTTCTTTTCTTACCATACTTTATATATATATATAATATATATATATATATATATATAAAATCAACAGAATATACTAAAAAAATTGATTAACATATTCCTCAATTCAATATTGATCTTGTTCTCATTAGTGTAGCTCCAAATATCAAGAAACAAAGGAGAGAGTGCGCGAGTGAATCCTTATCAATATCATATATATTTCCTCATAATAGTGGTTGTTTATGTATACCATAGCCAAACATAACATAATAGGAGTTTACTATGCTGTATGTAAAAGGAAGAATAAAAAAACAATTAAAAAGGTAAAAAGATCAAAGATGTGAATTGATGTTGCTTCTAACTAAGTTACCACAACTTACATCATTAACAAGCGGATCCCAAAGTTTGCAAATAGCCTCCACACCTGGCAACCAATGTACAATATTAAAGTAATACTAGGCTACTAGGGAATAACAGATAAATGGTTAGATAAATGTTTACAATCTTCATCTAGCAAGTGAATACATGATGCAAAAGAAAGCCAGTTGAAGAGAATTACAGCATCCAAAGGAGGCCACACAAGCAAGATCACATATGATACACACAAGCATAATCAAACAAAGATGCGAGGCCTTACATCAGTTCACCTTTTGAAATATGTCTTGCACATCTTCTTAGACTCTCCTATATACATATTGATCAATTCAGGTCCTTTTACACTTAGGAATTCAGGAGCATTCTGTTGCCACAGATTTTGCTAATAGATCTGAATTTGCTCATCAAAATCAATATTCAACAAGATTAATACAATGGAAACGTCAAAAGCTATTCAAAATGTCTTAGATCATTTTATTCAGGGACCAATGACTGTGAGAGAGGAAAATGTAAGAGTGGGAGACCTTTGGCATAATGGACCCACATGTAATTTGGATTTAATTTCTTTTGACCTGCCACACTTAATACTCAATATTCTGGATGTCATTCAACCAATCGAGAGTAGGAAAGACATTCTACACTTGGAATGCCCTAAAACAATTTTACTACACTTATTTTATTTATTTTCTCTCGTTCTAACTAATCATGTTTGATTCATCTCTTTAAACATTTATATACGGAGTACTTCATTCCGACCTAAAATGATGAAAGTACCCTCTTTATTTTTAGATATAAAATTATAATCATATAATGATAGGCATTACACCAAAATCGTGAGCCGTGGGATTATTGGTTAGTTAATGCCCTGGCCTTAATGTGGTTATTCACATAATCACATAACCCTCGAGTTAGTTATATTATGACACAATAGCTTAGGGTGGCATTACTGGCAACAGTATACAGTCAAAGGAGCCTGCTACAACTTTATTTATTTTCTACTTTTATTAAACCAATCAATTATATCAATCAATAAGAAAAGCAAAAAGAGAAAGAAGTGAAAGACTGAAAGAGTAAAGATTATTGAATCATGAATCATGATAGTATCATGCATAGAATTCATCCATCTCTGTTGTATGTATGATGTATCATTCGTTCCACTTTATTACTGATTAATGATATTTTACTGATTACAAAATCAGAAGACTCAGAACATTTAAAAAAAATAAGAAAATTAGAAACAAAAACTAGATCTATAAGAAATCAGAAGCAAAATCAAAAGCAAAACCAAAAGAAAACCAAACAAGATCTAAAAAACCAAAAAACCCTAAAAATAAAACTAAAGAATCCAGGTAAACTCAAACTTAGGTTCGAATTGAAAAAAACAACGAAAAACGAAATAAATAAAAAAATCAAAAAACTAATTAAAAATAGGTAAATCGAAATCAAAAAACGATGCAAAGCAAATAATACGAATTAAAACTCAAAAAACGAATTCCAAACCCCAATTTTTTTGAAAGAGTATAGATCTAGGAAAACAATTAATAAGAAACTGAAAAATTTGAGAAAAGAAATGAAAAACAACTTCTTAAAATTAACTAAAAAGGAAAAAAGGAGAAAACTAACCACAAGATCGGACGAAAAAGCAGCGGCGGACGTGATTCATACGGCGGCGGACGAGATTCAAGCAATGCAAAGCAATAATACAAATTAAAACTCAAAAAAACGAATTCCAATAGGGATGTAGGATGTGAGGATGAAAGGATTTAAGGAAAAAAATTAAAAAAAAAAAATGGAGAGAGAGGGGGAAGTCAGTGAGAGAGTGTGGGTAAGTAAATGAGGAATTTAGGAGGAGAGGAGTGTGAGGGGAAGTCAGTGAGCATGAGTTTCGAGGGAGTTGGTGGCTTTATTAAAAAAATAATTAAAGCTCTATTGTGAGTTACGAGGGAGTTGTGAGTGGTCAGTTTTAATTCGAGGAAAAAAAACAAAATATTTTACGACCGAAAAATCGGTCGGTGTACCGACCGATTTGAAATTCGTCGTAACACCGACCGATTTTTCGGTCGGTAATAATTTTTTTATTTTTATTATTTTGTGCTGATGGAGTGAAAGTTTTTGGTGACAAAAAATTAATAACTTACCGACCGAATTATCGTCGGTATTACCGACCGATTTAAAATCGGTCGGTAATACCGACCGATAATTCGGTTCGATATATTACACCGACCGGTCGGTCGGTGTCAGTCGGTGTTACGACCGATTTTTTTCGGTCGATAATTTCGGTCGGCCTTAGGCGAAATTCTAGTAGTGAGGAACCATAAAAAATTGACAATAAAAACCTTTTTGCCATTTTGTTTATTTTCCTTTCCTTTTAAAATCAGGAGAATTAGCAAGAAAGAGAAAATATGAAGATAAATGGAATTTTTTTTTAAATATACTAATCTTAATCACGGGCGATACACATGTGACTTGTTGTAATAATATGATGTTCAAGTATACTAGAGTACAATTTCCTTCTCATAAAATAAATGAAAAAATATCAAAAAACACTTGTAAAATATGAGGAAAAATTAGGAAAATTTTACGGGAATAATCTCACCTTTTGATGGTCTTCCATACTAATTCGGCCTTGCATATAATCTCACATTTATCTCTAATCTTCTATTTGAACCATTACCGATTCTCTAAACTTGATGACCTTCTAAAGAGGTCATATTGATACATGTCATTGTCTTATTGGTTGTTCCTTCTTTTCTTTTCTTTTTTTTTAAAAAAAAATCGTTCCTCTTTTCCTTTTCCCTCACACAACCCCACATCCACCACCATGAGCAGCACACTCACTAGCAACACCAGTCCCACTCATCTTCTCTGGCTAACACCACCCTTCTTCTTCTCCCCTTCTTGCTCTCTCTCTTCTCATTGCCACACCACAAATGTTCCACCCTTCTAATCTGGCCAACTCACCACAATAGCCATCCCCCCTATAATCGCCACTACTCTTCTCCTCCACCTCCTTCGTACGCACAACAACAGTAAAAAAACCCCTTCGTTATGTAATCGGTGATTCACTGCCACACTCTTCTCCCTCACAGCTACCTTGGCACCCTAATTAGCCTCCCTAGCACCTCCGTGCCTCTCACGATTCAGGAATTCTATTTCAGATCAATTGAACTCTTATTATGAATTTTAGGTTTTGAAATCGCAGATTGGATCCTCTTCTCGAGTCCAACCTTAATCAATCGATTCGTGGGCTGCTAGTTTTTCAATATTTGTGGTGTTGGTGGATGGTGCGGAGTTGTTCCGGATTGCTGGTTGTTGCGATTTGGTGTTGGTGCGTGGTAGGTTATTGGCATTGTGGGTGGGGTTTTTGTGTCGTGGGTGGTTGTTATGGTGTGAGTGGCTATTCCGTTGAGGGTCAGTGGTTGTTGTGCACGTTGTGGGTGTGAGGTGAGGGATGAATCATGAATGGATGATCTTGAGAAAATGTGTTTAAAAAGTATAATAACCTGTATTACCAGTTTACAAGTAAAATAGTGCAATTAGGGGAGATTATGGATAGATATGGATTATTTTGGAATTAATGCAAGGTCGGATTAATAGAGGAAGTCACCATAAGGTGGGATTATTCCCGTAAATTTTCCATAAAATTATAAATCCATTGTAATAATGTCTCTTTTTGATTCAATCTACTATATAAAATTGATTTTACTATTGTTGTATGTGTTCTATTAAATTATGATAATATTATTGTATTGTTAGTATTGAGTAATAGTATTAAGATATTATAAAGATATGTCTTTGCTAAATTTTGATTAAATAAATAGATTTGTTAATGTGTTTAATTATATTGATTGATATTTCAATTTTATAATAATTATATATTTCTATATAGAATCTTCTAGAATTTAGTTAAAATATATTATTTATTAGCTATTATAGATGAATTCTTTAATTAGTATCTAGGAATATTTAAAATTTTAAACTTAGTTTGTTACATTTAGTAATTTTGAAAAAAAAAGTTTTGGATGAAAATTTTTTAATCAGGAGGCGACAGGTATCCTTCCTTGTTTTTGTTGTAATAACTAGATAATCCCGAGCAATGCTCGGTTTTGAATAAAATACAAAATTTTCTAAACTAAACTAAAAATTTCATTATTTAAAGGGTTTTTTGTCACTAACCATCTTTTATAAGGGTGACTTTGTCACAAACCATCTTTTCTAAACGAAATTGTCACAAACTATCTTTTGTGACATAAGTGGTTGTTGACCACCACCTTATGGCCGGAATCCGGCGTTGACCCTCACGTGCTCCTCACGTGACTCGTTAAATTTTTTTTTTGTTTTTTCGACATTTATCCCCTTCTATCCCTTCATTTTCTTCATTACTTTAAGCCTTGGAATTTGATTTACAAGCAGCAAGCACCCGATCGCCCCTCTCTTTCCCTCGGCATCTCATTCTCGCGAACAAGTTTGAATTTGAAATCTTTTGAGTAAGACCAAATAATCTAATGCAGAATGAAAAAGCATTACTCCGTTGTTTTCATCTTTGTAAGATCCACTTTTGACGCAAATTTTGACTGATTTCTTGCACTCTAACTGTTCGACGTTTTGCCTAACTGAAAAACATACCACAAAAACGCTGCTTTATTACAATGCACTTCAAAGGGTATTTTGTGAATAATCTAGTTGTTCTTGGGTTCAATCCCATTTCAGAATTCAGGTCATGTGTTAATGCAAATCAGGTATAAAATAAGTGGTGGTAGCAAACCCAAAAGAAATAAACAAGGTTCATGAGCTTGATAAAGTCATGGCAGAAGAAACCATGTGAATTCTTCAACTCAAAGACATAATTCAACCATAAAAACAAATGTATCTTACTTAGGGACCTTGAGAAGAAGTGGGGTTTGTAACAAGTGGAATTGTATGGATGTTATTGAAAAGTACCCCAACAATCTTTCATGTTAGTGGTGGTGGTCGGACGCCTGTTCAGTTAGGGGATAGAAGAGGATAAATGTCGAAAAAACAAAAAAAAAATAAAATTTAACGAGTCACGTGAGGAGCACGTGAGGTCAACGCCGGATCCGGCCATAAGGTGGTGGTCAACAACCACTTATGTCACAAAAAGATGGTTTGTGACAATTTCGTTTAGAAAAGAGGTGTGGTGACAAAGTCACCTTATAAAAGATGGTTAGTGACAAAAAAACCCTATTTTAAAAATAGGGTTTTATTTTCAACAAAAAAATGGTTTTATAGTTATATATGAATTAATAATTTATAAACTTTTATTCAACACACATTTATTACCTTCATTAATTATATTTACTATTTGTATTATGCAATAATTAATAGTACTTGGAGGGAATTTCGGGAGGGGAAAATTTTGGAGGTGGGGATTCCTTTAATAAAGTTATTAGATATATGTAAGGACATCTCCACTGGTTTGTGACAAAATGGTGCAATTTGAAATATTATAAATTTTCAATCTCATTATTAGTTGTAAGCTACAACGTTCATTAATAGATAGCTACAATACCTTGTAGGTTGATAGCCCTTCATTTTCTAAGAAAAATATATGAATTAATAAAAATATTAAAAATATAATAGAGTAGCCACTTGTCATTAAGCCATAGGTTTAGCAATTCTACTTTGTTTCAAAGCTACCGACTCAAATAGGCGAGGGCTGCTTGGATACTGCTTGTTTTTATCACCTTGAATGATTAGCATGCTGCTACTTATATTGTACAATTTGGAAGCACGTCTTAAATATCTACTATTAGAGATGCTCTAATGACTATTCAAAAAATGCATCCATTTCACTTTCTTGCTTTGAACCAAATATGAAAAATAAATTTAGTTTCCTTTCCTTACTCTTCTTTTTCTTTCATTTCCCTTTCTTTACTAATATTGAATCAAACATGCTATAAAATGTTTGTTTTTCCTTGTTATTTTTCCCATGTTTGTTCATTGTCATTTTCTATTTCATTTTATTTAATAATTCTTAATGTATATAAAAGATAAAGTTTAAGTAATAATGTCGCTCATGCTTTCCACTAAAAAAAATGAATTGTATCAGCAGACAACTACTAGTCTTTATCGTAATTTGTCATTCCATCAATTCACATGGGTTAGTGTAAATAAATCAATCAAAAGCTTAGTCCCATAAGTGGGATCGGCTAACATGAACCAAAAGTCATTATTCGTAAAAATCATTCACATTAATTTTCCTCCTCCACTCCCTATGATCGAGGGCCTCATTCTCTTGCAAATCCAATTGCTTGAGATCCTTATTAACTTCTTCTAACCAAGTCATTTTCGGTCTCCCTCTACCTCGTTTAAAATCTCACTTATCCCACTTTTCCACTCTTTGCATTGGTGCCTTCAAAGGTCTCTGTCTTATATGCCCAAACCAATGCAAACGATTTTCCCTTATCTTTCTTGCAATATTTGTAACACCAACCTTTCTACAAACAACTTCAATTTTTATTCTATCCCATAGAGAATTCACACACATTCATCTCAACATCCGCATCCATCTTGGTGACCCCTACTGTTTGAATTTGCTCTTTCTTGGAGGTCCAACATTTCGTACCATAGAGCAATGGTGGTCTAATAGCAGTCTTATAGAATTTTCCCTTCAACCTTAGAGCAATGTTTCGATCGCACAACACTTCTATAGCCGCTCTCCACTAGCCATCCTGATATAATCCTTTGAACCACATCTTTGTCAACATCCTCATTCTTCTAGATGATTGACCCAAGATACTTAAAGCATTCACTCTTGTTGAGATCTTTTCCATCTAACCAGATCACTCCATCATTTGTCTCCCGCTGTTACCAGAAATGACATTCCCAATACTCAATTTTGCTCTGACTTAGCTTAAAACCTCGAGATTCCAACCTTTGTCTTCATTACTTCAATTTGGCATTAACCCCGGTTTTTGTTTCATCCACTAATACAATATCATCTGCAAATTGCATACTCCTTTGTACCTCATCTTAGATCAGCCTTGTCACTTCATCTATAACCAATGCAAAAAGGAAAATGGCTCAACCCTGATCCTTGATGCAAACTAATTTTTATAGGGAAGTCCTTTAAGCTTTTCTTGATTTGAAAATACTTGAAATTTTCACTAATTAGATACTAGGCTTTTTAAATGTAGGAGAAGGGTGAAACTTATATATTAAATGTTGAATGGTTTAATGTTTTTTTGTTTTTGTTAAGAGGGTATAGAAGGACTTTTTAAAGGGGATTCCATTGCGCTGCGCCGACTACCCATGGCTTATAGGGAGTATATATACTATGTATTTTTAGTGTGCGCTAGTGGCGTGCGCTTATGAAGCTGTGAATAAAAAACTTGTTAGTGTCCTAGATATTCTCAATGTGAGCTCTGTTGAATTGTATTTGTGTTTTAAAAATTACTCCCCCGTTTTTTTTGAGAGGTGTTTCATACCATTACTGGAACGGTTTTTAAGGAGTTCTGATTGAGTTGAATAGAATAATAGTTGAAGTAAGTGTGGGTAAAAAGGTTTCGAATAAGTTAGGTAAAAGAGTAAATGGGTGAATAATATGTTTTATGGGAAATAGTATTTGGGTGAAAAGATTGGGTATAAGGTAATGTAAGTTGATTTAGAAATGGGGTAAGTCATTAATGGTTAGAAGTAAATAAAGAGGTCAAAATGTGAAAAAATTATTTTTAGATGGTTTTGGACACAACTATTTAAAGACATCCCAAAATATGAAACTGGAACAATTTAAAAAAAAACGGCAGGAGTATGTTTTTCATTGTTTTTTTTTAAACCCATGAATGTTCTGGAACTTTAAGTAGTAAACGTGGAGTAGTAGTCTTATTTGGTAAATTTAAAACTTTTCTTTATTTGAAAATGTTCATAAATAGCGAAATGAATTAACTAGGAAATAATTTAAATAGGTTAGTGGGTTAGTATTTAACGAAGCGGCAATTAAGACGAGAGTTGCCTTTATGGGACACCATTAGCTCCCCCCTTGGCCTTATATAATATGAAGATTTCTGTGTTTACTTAATCCTGGGAGGTATTCCGATGTCCTTGAATGTTCCAAGCCAAAAGCTGTCAATATCAACGTCCAACCATCTATGCATTGTGTTTAACAAAAGAGGAAAGTATTTTTATAGGGAAACAAGAACCATATCGTACAGGAGCAAGGGTCATAGGTCATCGCTTGTTGCATCAGCTGCTGTTGTGGCGATATTGATTGCAATAGTGATCTGCATGCATTAAAGAAAAAAAGGTCAAAGAGTAATGATGCTTGTGTACAACCGACCCGAATGGTAAGAAACTAAGAATACCTATTGCGCTAGACATATAGTAAATGACACTAGTATTTCTTTTTGCAAGCGATGCGTGCCGCTGTCAAAACGAATAAACATTTATAGGATTTTCGTAATGTTTTTCTTATAATTTGGTTTTTAGTTGTTCGTGTTCATGTTAACGGTCCAAATATGGAAAGATATGTTAAAATAATTAAAGAAAGTATAATTTAAGGAAAAAAATTGTGCTTTAAATAATATAGATTGACGAATAAACTAATGTGGACAATGATCTTAGTTGCGACCTAAATTTTAATAGTATAGACTGGTTGTAATTTTTAATATGAAATTCTAAGTTTTACGTTTTCTTCTCATTGTGTCAATTTTAGTCAAATTAATTTCTTGTCAATGAATCTTTTTATTAGTGTAATAGATTATGCAGATGTTTCATTAATTACACATGATTATGTTAAAAAAAGAAAAGATACACTTTAAACATTGTTAATTAGTAACTCAACATTGAAATTTCAAAAGCAATGTCAATTTTCAACTTGTTCACACATTTATGGCAAAATTGAAAATTGATAAAAATGGAAAAGAGATGATAAGTAATTTTTAAATCCTATTGTAATAAATTCTAGATAATTGAGGGATATGATAGTCATTTTATTCAATAGGGGATCGCATTAAGGGTACTGGTGGAACATTTTGTTGGGGGGAGCACCACTTGCTCT
>SNQN01008308.1:0-19184 GCA_008642245.1 Bassia scoparia | reverse complement strand
GATTATTTTCGTTTCATATTTATTTTCATTTTTTTAATAATTTTTTGTAAATGGGATTTATGAAGAAATATGTTTTTATATTGTTGATTTTTCCATGAATTTGTTCTGATTTTATTTATTAGTACTTCCATTATTATCTAAATTCTCGTATAAGAATAATGACTTCTAATCCATTCTTATTTTTTTGTTTTCGTGCATGATTTTTGTTCATTGGAATTCTTGATTGAAGTATAAGTTGAACTTTAGTTGAAGATTATAATGTAAATTAGAATATTTTTGATTTATCTTAAGATAATTTTGTTATTATGTTAAAGTTGAAAAAATATACAAGTAGTTGAGTTATTTACTAAGTATGTGTTAATTTGTAATTATCTCGTAATAAAAACTTAATATTTAACAAAAGTTGAAAATTTCTGAAATTTCTACAGCTTTTTATTTTTAATTCATAACACTTATTGCCGGTTTTCGACCGCGAACTGGGTCGCAAATATTTTAATTACGACCCTGACGGACGAATAATTTCCGTCCGTTCTAAACGTCGGGAATCATCGTCCATTCTTTTGCGACGTCGTAATCGTTTGCTGATCATTAGACGGTCGGAATCGCTAATACACCATTACAAATACCGACCGGTCTGTACCGACCAAAACTCAATATCCATACCGACCTTCCCGCGTTTTTACGACCTTTGGTTTGTTTCATGATGGTCGGCAATGGGTTAGCTGTGGCTTCGTGCCCCAACAGTATCTAGAGGTTCGATCTCCGAAATGTGGGACTATACATCCATCTCAAGGGATGGTAGGGGAGATCTGTAGTTTCCCCCTTGACTAACATGAACCCCTTCTCTAAGGTTCTGGTGCCCCTAAGTTTAGATAAAGTCATTCCTTCCATCCGAGCTAGATGCACTATGAGCTCATGATTCACTTCCATTTCGACATCTTATGTCTAAACCACTCAATGTTGATATTACATGTCCAGTACTCCTAGTATTACTCTCATAGGTATGATACAACAATGGTTAGTGGTTCATTAGGTTTCAATCCTTAACTTTCTGAATGTGTCATATGCTTTACTCAACAATTTTCATAAGAAAATCGCAAAAAGGCAATAAGTAGCATTCACTGGATAACGAGTACAACGAATTGACACAATTGAAAGTTTCGTAACTATGTAAGTGATTTAAAATGTTCACTTTTGCAATTCTTGATCTTGAAAACCAAGTATCATTATGACATCTATCAGGGTAAGTGACAATTACCACTTTTAGTTGAGATATATGTAATAGTAATTTGTCAATGAACTTTAAATAACTCCATTAGAAGTGAATCCTTCATGCATGTAGTGATATGTTATGTCCGTTGAACGAAGAAAGAGAAGGCCACTCATCCAACCCCAACACAATCAAAGCCATCAAAAGTCGAAGGTATCGAAGCGATTATGGACTAGGAATCTCTCAAAATAAAAAACAAAGCGAAAAACTTGAAATAAAACACAAAAATTGAAACACCAAGATTTAAAATCTCAAAAATTTTGGAAAACCCCAAACAACATTGATTGAATCAAAAACTAGAAACTTAAAATTGAAAAACTGAAATCAAAATCCAGAAAAAATTAAAGGWTCYAAAAAACCTAACACAAAACGAAAAACCTAATTACAAAACACAAAAATCAAAAAGCCCAAAATTTCGTCACTCATAATTTGAAAACCCAAAAAAAAATTGAAAAACTTAAAAACAAAACTAAAAAATCGAAAATTCCAAATCTAAAAGCACAAAAACAAATTTGAAAAACACGTAAAAATCAAAATAAAAAATGGAAAACCCAAAAATGAAATTAGAAAATAAAAAAAAATAACAAAAAAAACCCTAAAATGAAAAGAAAATATGCATAAAATAAAAACTTACTAGTGAAAATTCCTCCGCAGATCGAACATCAAACGAGTAAAAATTGAGCAAAATGGCCTTTGAATGTTTGTTAGATGAGAAAGGAGAGAGTAGAGAGGTGAAACAAGAGAGGAGAGAGAAGGGAGAAGTGAGGCTATGTGGAGGAGCGTGAAAAAAATGAGGAGGGGGAAGGGAGAAGTGTGATGTGTGTTTATTAATAAGTAAAAAAGAGTTTGTAAGTATACATGATCTTTACAACCACTCYGTATAAAATGGGTTTGTGTAAATAATATTAAAAAAATGTAACATAAGATAAGAGATCGGTTTTTAAACATACAGTCCCTTACATCGATGTAAGAGACCAATTTTAAATTGACTGGTCTCTTACATGGTTTTAAGAGACCGGTAAATGGAAATATTCGGTTTCTTATCTTAAGAAAACGGTGACTTGACTTAACCGGTTTCTTAAAACATTGTTTTTTCCCTTTTGGTAATAGTGAATGGTTGGATGCTTTTTTGCAAGGAAAGCTTCCWGYCCCGTGACAAAATTTGAGTTTGGCTTCACAATAGGGGGAGGTTTCTCTAGTCACTGAAYWGGCGGTGTGACGAGGGGAGGGTCTACGGTTTCATCCGCCAAGTTCAAGTTGGCAAAGTTTATTTGTTGATGCTCTCGACGTACAAAAATTTGGGGAAGAAGGTATTGACTTCCTCTTCCTTTTCTACAGAGCTCCTCAGTCAGCTGCTCCATAGTCATCTCAGGTGGAGTGGGCTCTGTAGTTGCACACCCACTAGCACTCACATCCTTTGCTGCAAATGCAGAATGCTCGATGAAGACCTCTTCTTCTTCGTGAACACCTGGAACATAGGGAATGGTATTTGAGTCATCTCAGGTGTATCTTGCGAACTCTTTGATATCCTCTCATAAGTGAATGTAGAAGACTGCGACCCACTTGGTGTTCGCAATCTGAATAGTTTAAGATTTATCCCTTGCATGCTCAAAATGCAAATCTCACCAGGAGGTGGTCTTGGTCGAATATCAACACGGCGAAGCCAGGAAGATTGAGTACATGAGGTTTGTTGTCTCTTCGCAACTGGCTTAGAGAGCGAAGGTGTGTGGTGTTGTTTGTCTCCAGCATGCTTCCCAAAAGACACCTTCTTTGGGGTGCGATGGTCAACAGCTTGGCCAGAGGAGTACGAGCTACCAGACTTGTGTTTCTCACTTCTTGATTGAGGCTTGTGGTGATAGCTCACATTTTTCTTCTCGCCCTCCGCAATAAGAGGATCCTTYTTTTTGAATGCTAGAGAAACATCCTTATTCTTCTTCTTCACATTTGCCGAAACCGATGGTTGTTTAATGACGACACCACCATTGGGTGCCTTTGTTTTCTTTTTCTTCTCCTAATGAGTCGAGGAGGTCTTTTAAGCTTTGCTCCCACCAAAAGTGGGACCTTTAGCCTTTAGAATGTCCAAGAGCTCGGGTAATGCCTTGAAAGGAAAAGAGAAGAACCAATAAACATCATTGCAAATATTAACAAGGCGAAAAAAACATGCGACATCATCGATTTGTGTTTACAACACAATTTGATCGCACCTTCCATTTGAGCCAACGCTCATGGAAAACTACGACGCAATTGACTCAATCGCACTTTCCATTTGAGCAAATGCTCTTGGAAAAGTGTGATGTCACTGATTTGTGTTTACAACATATTCCGATCGCACATTCAGCTTGTGAATCAGGCAAAAAAAAGATAAACATACGATGGAAAAGACTTGGTCTGAAAAGCAGGAAAATAAACAGGCATCACGGAAAGTGAAATGAATGAAGTGCGATCGAAATGTATTGTAAACACATGCTTTGGCAAAATTATGGAGGATATCCGTATGTTAGTGTCAAGTTGTTCATTTTATAGTTTTTCCTTTGTCAAGAGAAATGGGAATCAGGTAACCCATAATCTTGCAAAAGTTAGTGCTAAACTGCTAATTATGAAGGATTAAGAGTTTGGCTAGAAGAATACCCGAATGTGATAGCAAACTATGTTGTATCAGATTCTTCCAATATCATTGAATAAATTGTTTTTGGTTTTCACGTTAAAAANTCTCTTACATGGTTTTAAGAGACCGGTAAATGGAAATATTCGGTTTCTTATCTTAAGAAAACGGTGACTTGACTTAACCGGTTTCTTAAAACATTGTTTTTTCCCTTTTGGTAATAGTGAATGGTTGGATGCTTTTTTGCAAGGAAAGCTTCCWGYCCCGTGACAAAATTTGAGTTTGGCTTCACAATAGGGGGAGGTTTCTCTAGTCACTGAAYWGGCGGTGTGACGAGGGGAGGGTCTACGGTTTCATCCGCCAAGTTCAAGTTGGCAAAGTTTATTTGTTGATGCTCTCGACGTACAAAAATTTGGGGAAGAAGGTATTGACTTCCTCTTCCTTTTCTACAGAGCTCCTCAGTCAGCTGCTCCATAGTCATCTCAGGTGGAGTGGGCTCTGTAGTTGCACACCCACTAGCACTCACATCCTTTGCTGCAAATGCAGAATGCTCGATGAAGACCTCTTCTTCTTCGTGAACACCTGGAACATAGGGAATGGTATTTGAGTCATCTCAGGTGTATCTTGCGAACTCTTTGATATCCTCTCATAAGTGAATGTAGAAGACTGCGACCCACTTGGTGTTCGCAATCTGAATAGTTTAAGATTTATCCCTTGCATGCTCAAAATGCAAATCTCACCAGGAGGTGGTCTTGGTCGAATATCAACACGGCGAAGCCAGGAAGATTGAGTACATGAGGTTTGTTGTCTCTTCGCAACTGGCTTAGAGAGCGAAGGTGTGTGGTGTTGTTTGTCTCCAGCATGCTTCCCAAAAGACACCTTCTTTGGGGTGCGATGGTCAACAGCTTGGCCAGAGGAGTACGAGCTACCAGACTTGTGTTTCTCACTTCTTGATTGAGGCTTGTGGTGATAGCTCACATTTTTCTTCTCGCCCTCCGCAATAAGAGGATCCTTYTTTTTGAATGCTAGAGAAACATCCTTATTCTTCTTCTTCACATTTGCCGAAACCGATGGTTGTTTAATGACGACACCACCATTGGGTGCCTTTGTTTTCTTTTTCTTCTCCTAATGAGTCGAGGAGGTCTTTTAAGCTTTGCTCCCACCAAAAGTGGGACCTTTAGCCTTTAGAATGTCCAAGAGCTCGGGTAATGCCTTGAAAGGAAAAGAGAAGAACCAATAAACATCATTGCAAATATTAACAAGGCGAAAAAAACATGCGACATCATCGATTTGTGTTTACAACACAATTTGATCGCACCTTCCATTTGAGCCAACGCTCATGGAAAACTACGACGCAATTGACTCAATCGCACTTTCCATTTGAGCAAATGCTCTTGGAAAAGTGTGATGTCACTGATTTGTGTTTACAACATATTCCGATCGCACATTCAGCTTGTGAATCAGGCAAAAAAAAGATAAACATACGATGGAAAAGACTTGGTCTGAAAAGCAGGAAAATAAACAGGCATCACGGAAAGTGAAATGAATGAAGTGCGATCGAAATGTATTGTAAACACATGCTTTGGCAAAATTATGGAGGATATCCGTATGTTAGTGTCAAGTTGTTCATTTTATAGTTTTTCCTTTGTCAAGAGAAATGGGAATCAGGTAACCCATAATCTTGCAAAAATTAGTGCTAATTATGAAGGATTAAGAGTTTGGCTAGAAGAATACCCGAATGTGATAGCAAACTATGTTGTATCAGATTCTTCCAATATCATTGAATAAATTGTTTTTGGTTTTCACGTTAAAAAWTAATAAAKAAATCATTTTAGTTCAATTCGATATTTAATTTATTTCTATCATCAACTCATTTTAARTATATTTAGTTCAYTTTCGTTGTTTTCAATTGATGTAAACCAAGCCATGACATAAACTACTTGGTAAATCAAAATAATCAAAGGGAAGAAACCAGGAAATTWGTGAAATCAGTTGAATTAAAATTGAAAATTAATTAAAACCTGAGTTGCACCTTAATTACCTTGGTTACGTTACAAAATCCATGCTAGTCTCGTTCACACTTAGAGAAAAATATCAGCCGTTGAGCACTTCCCCCACATCAGTCACATTATTTGACACCTCCTTGCTATGTATTTAAGCAACCACCTCACATCACAATTTTTTCAATTTTCAATTCACAAATAATTCATTATTCTCTCAATTATTATTTTCCTTTCCTTATTTTTCTCTATTCTTCTCACCGACTTACTTACTTGCCTCCGTTACCGTTAACTTCCTCTCTCTCCTCACCATAAACTTAATAGCATCTTCCATTTTCATTTTCTCGCAACAACAACCATCAAACACAAGCTCTCTCTGTTTTACGTTTTCGTTCATCCCACCATCATAATTGCGGTGGTTTGGCGATTGAAATTGTGGTTGTTTGTTAAGATATTTGTGTAGTACTTATTCGATGGCGGGGAGGAAGAAGAAGGACTCCCCAACGCCGGGAGGGCTTCTTCTGGGACGGTACGAGGTGGGGAAGCTGTTAGGCCAGGGGACATTCGCGAAGGTGTACACCGCCAGGAACGTGGCGACGGGGGACAYCGTGGCGATCAAAGTGATGGACAAGGAGAAGATCGTGAAGGGCGGTCTGATGGCGCACATAAAGCGCGAGATCGCAATCTTGCGCCGCGTGCGCCACCCGAATATAGTGAAGCTGTACGAGGTGATGGCGACGAAGACGAAGATCTTCTTCGTGATGGAGTTGATCAAAGGAGGGGAGCTTTTCAGCAAGGTTGCGAAAGGGAGGCTGAAGGAGGACGTGGCAAGGAAGTATTTCCAACAGCTGATCTCGGCNTATATATTATTCTTGATCTTTGCACCTATGACTCTTTCGATTGCTTAATCAAGACCGGAATTTTCTTGAATCACATTACATTCAGATTAATTATGGACGAACAYATTTTAYGCACCATATTAATTTAACTAATTCGATGTGGCCACAATGGTTAGGATAGGTAGCGATGCATGCATAATTGAAATCATATCTTGTGATAATATTAGTTTAGTGCGCTTTTTAAGGTCAATTCGATAGGCTCTTTGAATTCAATGATTATGATTCATGGAACTACAATGAGATTGAGTAGAGTCCGCTACATGCGGGRGGATTGGGTCAAAGATCTTATCCGTACCATGTCTCCGAACCCATACTCTGGTTATCAGACCAAATAGTGAGGCAATTAGTTTGGCACCAATGTTTTGGACATCCCCTCTATCGACAACACCCCCAYTGCACTCWTGTGCGGGATCTGTGGCTCAYGCCCACAATTCAAAATTAACGTAGGACGTAGGCCCGACAAGGGCACACACTTACACCTTGCAAAGAACTTTAGATCGCTTAACACTTCAGGGAAAGGTAAAGAAGCACTTAATCAAKAGGTTTCTAAAGAAGCCCTCTTCCAACAATGATGTCGCACCAAATGAACACTCGGATTCTYGGATAGTTCATARGATCTTAGGAGGGTTCMCTACTAGAGGTCCTAGTGCCAAAGGTCAGAAAGATTATGTTCGAAACCTTTGGTAAGTCATGGTATTAGACAAGGAATCAGGTGGTGAATTCCCCGATGTGTTGATTTGCACAAAAGACCGTGGAGAGGTAAGCAACCCCCACGARGTTCCTCTCATAGTGGAAATGAAGATCGCGYACAAGAGATTTCGTAGAATACTCATTTACTCAGGGAGCTCCTCAGACATGGATGAGCTGACGTTGAGAGTTATGCTATACTTAGAAGAAGCGAATTGGAAGCGATGAAGCATAATCTTGACCTCATTCCCGAAATCAGGGGCAATGTCCTCCTTCGTCAACAAATCTACAAGCTTCGCATGTCCAGGGACAATAACAAAACCACAAGCCTTTTCTATTAGGGGACCTAGTGCTAAGGAAGATGGAGTRAACAAGAAGYGAGAAGGAGTATGGAAAGTTAGACTAASGCTTCACTGGTTTCTCCTCACCATTAGGCATGTTATCGATGATGTGAAGAGCTTCAACGTGGTTTATCCTCTCTTCTAAACATTCGAACGGATAAGACTTCTTAGACGGTAAGAACCAACAAGATTCCTTTATCATCCTCACATTTCCTCAATGCCTCTGTTTTACACAATAGCGAGCCAACATTAAGATTCTCTTGCATTGAGGAAATAGTGTTGTTGGCAGTAGCAAGGTCTCTCCCGCATTGTACTTTGCCTTTGTAGTAACTCAATAGCTTGCCATGCTTCCTCCTTTAACTTCGGCTATGCCTCTCGCAGTCTGGCCTTCACCTCCTCCTTGCCTCTTAGAGACAACCTGACGAAACCTAGCTTACTCATTCTTCACAGATTCTGTGTCCTTTAGAAGCAAGGAGTCATGATCATTTTGTATCTTGTTGTATGCTTCAAGGGCAAGCCGATAGCTGTGTTGCACCGCATTCAGAGCATTGTTGAGGGAGTAATTGGCCTCCGCATTGTCTAGCTGATTTGCCATGGTTTGTTGGCTGAGGTTGGCGACTCTTCAAGTATAACAGTTCTTCGTGTTTGGCCTCTCTGTTGTCTTTTGCATTGCTTTGGGCTTTGCAATGCCATCCATTCGCAGCATGAACTGAAGAAGTCAAGTGTTAGTAAAAAAGGCTTTTTAATTCCAAGAAAATTTTACAAATGTGAAAGTCGCATACCACACCTCGTACCCTCGAAGAGATCCTTGAACTCTTTTGATGTACACTTGATCATTTCATAAACGATCCTCTTCTTCTTTTCTACACCAAATTTTCTTGAAGCGAAGCGATCGCCGCTCTCTTTCTCGATCCACTTTCCATTACCGCTTCGTGTGCCTTAAGGTCTGTGATAATTACTACTACACAAAAACCTATGAGACAGGTTTAAAAAGGCCATATTTAGAGACCGCACAAACAATCGGTCTCTAAGTGACAGGCTCTTAGGTAAAAGGCTGGGTATTTTTTGCGGTTCTTTTATAGTGATCAAAGAGCCTGGTGTTGTGTTATAACCGATTTCTTTGACTAAATATAAGAGATCGGTGTTTTGAGATATAACCGATTTTCTTATATCAACCTAGAAACCGATTATATGTCATAACGGTCTCTTAGGTGATTTTACAAAATAATAAAAAAAACCTCTGGCATATATGAATCAATAATTATTTTATAATCAATTTCTTAAAATAAAATAACCAATATAATTACAAATTATTTAATTCAACAATACAAACTCTAATCTATAATGAAAATATTGAATCAACAAAACCAATATAAATACAAATTATGAAAATTCTACAATACATATAAGCAATCCATTAACAAAGCCAAGTCCAATCATCTTCAGGATATGTCTATGCAAGCAGGGCTTGAAATCCTGTTCCACAATAGTGAAAAGATGAGATGGGATATATTTAGCCTGTATTACTAGTAGTTTTAAAACAAAAGTTGAGGTAAAAAACAATTAATCATAAGTTTGAAGTACCTCACCATCAAACGACATGCTACAATTTGATATCTTGCTACTCAAAAAAAATCTTGGTTAGTTTTGTTTCTAACTTTTTAAAATTTGACTGAAAATTCCTAAATATTCAAAAAAAAATTCAGACAAACCCAAAAATCAATGAAATCCAGTAAAAAAAAATTTAAAAAAAAGAAAAATCAAACTTTTTCAAAAATGAAAATCGAAAAAGAACTGAAATCAAAATTGAAAAATAAAATTAGATGAAACTGAAATCCCAGAATTTTCATGAGAAGAAGAAGGAACCTCTCTCCCTTCGCCTAACTGCGGCCCTGACACTTTCATGGCTTCGCTTTCGGAATGCTTTCGTGCGACAAGTGTGGATTCGCTTACGTTTCTGAATCTGAAACTATAATGAGTGTTAACCCATCAATAATACAAGAAAAGTTCCCAAATAAACAACAAAATCAAACTAACCCAAAAATTTAACAAAAATCAGAAAAATAACCTAGAAGAGATATGAGAAAACAAAAAAATCGAAAAAAAGCCTTGAAAATTCAAATCCAAAAACACGAAAACAAGTCGAAAAATAAAAAAACAAAGCGAAAAACTTGAAATAAAACACAAAAATTGAAACACCAAGATTTAAAATCTCAAAAATTTGGAAAACCCCAAACAACATTGATTGAATCAAAAACTAGAAACTTAAAATTGACTCAATCGCACTTTCCATTTGAGCAAATGCTCTTGGAAAAGATGATGTGATGTCACTGATTTGTGTTTACAACATATTCCGATCGCACATTCAACTTGTGAATCAGGCAAAAAAAGATAAACATACGATGGAAAAGACTTGGTCTGAAAAGCAGGAAAATAAACAGGCATCACGGAAAGTGAAATGAAGTGCGATCGAAATGTATTGTAAACACATGCTTTGGCAAAATTATGGAGATATCCGTATGTTAGTGTCAAGTTGTTCATTTATAGTTTTTCCTTTGTCAAGAGAAATGGAATCAGGTAACCCATAATTCTTGCAAAAGTTAGTGCTAAACTGCTAATTATGAAGGATTAAGAGTTTGGCTAGAAGAATACCCGAATGTGATAGCAAACTATGTTGTATCAGATTCCTCCAATATCATTGAATAAATTGTTTTTGGTTTTCACAGTTAAAAATTAATAAAAAATCATTTTAGTTCAATTCGATATTTAATTTATTTCTATCATCAACTCATTTTAATATATTTAGTTCAATTTCGTTGTTTTCAATTGATGTAAACCAAGCCATGACATAAACTACTTGGTAAATCAAAATAATCAAAGGAAGAAAGAAACAGGAAATTAGTGAAATCAGTTGAATTAAAATTGAAAATTAATTAAAACCTGAGTTGCACCTTAATTACCTTGGTTACGTTACAAAATCCATGCTAGTCTCGTTCACACTTAGAGAAAAATATCAGCCGTTGAGCACTTCCCCCACATCAGTCACATTATTTGACACCTCCTTGCTATGTATTTAAGCAACCACCTCACATCACAATTTTTTAATTTTCAATTCACAAATAATTCATTATTCTCTCAATATTATTTTTCCTTCCTTATTTTTCTCTATTCTTTCTCACCGACTTACTTACTTGCCTCCGTTACCGTTAACTTCCTCTCTCTCCTCACCATAAACTTAATAGCATCTTCCATTTCATTTTCTCGCAACAACAACCATCAAACACAAGCACTCTGTTTTACGTTTTTTGTTCATCCCACCATCATAATTGCGGTGGTTTGGCGATTGAAATTGTGGTTGTTTGTTAAAATATTTGTGTAGTACTTATTCGATGGCGGGGAGGAAGAAGAAGGACTCCCCAACACCGGGAGGGCTTCTTCTGGACGGTACGAGGTGGGGAAGCTGTTAGGCCAGGGGACATTCGCGAAGGTGTACACCGCCAGGAACGTGGCGACGGGGACAGCGTGGCGATCAAAGTGATGGACAAGGAGAAGATCGTGAAGGGCGGTCTGATGGCGCACATAAAGCGCGAGATCGCAATCTTGCGCCGCGTGCGCCACCCGAATATAGTGAAGCTGTACGAGGTGATGGCGACGAAGACGAAGATCTTCTTCGTGATGGAGTTGATCAAAGGAGGGGAGCTTTTCAGCAAGGTTGCGAAAGGGAGCTGAAGGAGGACGTGGCAAGGAAGTATTTCCAACAGCTGATCTCGGCCGTTGGATTCTGCCATGCCAGAGGCGTTTACCACCGTGATCTTAAGCCGGAGAATCTATTGTTGGATGAAAACGGTGATTTGAAGGTGTTCCGATTTCGGGTTGAGCGCCCCGTGTCAGATCAGATGCAGCAGGACGGGCTGTTTCATACCTTCTGCGGCACCCCGGCGTACGTTGCCCGGAGGTGCTCGCGCGCAAAGGGTATGATGCTGCTAAGGTGATATTTGGTCGTGTGGTGTGATTTTGTTTGTTTGATGCAGGTTATTGCCTTTTCATGATCCCAATATTATGTCAATGTATCGTAAGATATACAAGGGGGAATTCCGCTGCCCGAGGTGGTTTTCACCTGACCTCGTCAAATTGCTTAGGCGCTTGCTTGAGACCAGACCCGAGAATCGGGTGACGATTCCCGAGGTCATGGAAAACAGGTGTTCAAAAAGGGGTTTCAGCACATCAAATTTTACATCGAGGACAATAAGATGTGTACTTTGATAATAAAACAATGATGACAATGCCAGTCTCTTCGATGAGACTGATTCGATGTCTGAGTCCGAGTCTGAGTCTGGGTTCGAACAGCAACAGCAACAGCAGCAGAGGAGGCCAGTGCCAGGCCTCCCCCGTCCTGTTAGCCTAAACGCATTTGACATAATATCTATGTCACGTGGGTTCGATTTGTCCGGGCTATTCGACGAGACGACGAGGGTTCGAGGTTCGTATCGGGCGCTCCCGTGTCGAATATAATATCGAAGCTGGAGGAGATTGCGAAAGTGTGAGTTTTACTGTCAGGAAGAAGGACTGCAGGGTGAGTCTGGAAGGCTCAAAGGAAGGCGCTAAAGGGCCGCTGTCATTGCAAGCAGAAATATTCGAGTTGACACCTTCATTGTGTGTCGTTGAAGTGAAGAAACAAGGGGGTGATAAGGGGAATATGAGGACTTTTGCAACAAGGAATTGAAGCCTGGTCTTCAAAACCTTTCAATTCATGGGCATTTCAGTAGTTGTTCCACCACCGTCAGCGACGTCGCTGACGGTGGTGAGTCTAGTGGGTCGCCGCATTTGCCGTCCGATACCGACTCCCCGATGGTGTTAGGATCAGAGAGCCGCCGCCGCGTTTGCCCTCGGATTCCGAGTAAATCATAGTCTCAACCTATAAACAATATATGTCCGATGTATGAATTTTGATGGTTTTACTCCAATTTTAAGTCCTTTAATTATAGTTTGATATAGATTAGATCTATTAATTGTTTAGGCCTAATTGCGATTTTTTTTTCTTTTGTTTTGTAAGAGTTTAGGTGTTAGAAATATTGTATGGTTGAGATCAATGATTATACATGGAGTAAAAACTTATTCATCCATATTGTTGTTTTAATTTATTTTATGCTTTGTTTTGTTTTAGATTTTGGTGACCCAACACAAATTAAATTATGTAACCATCACATAATGTAATCACCACTCATCACTTAAAGAAATGTAAATTTTGTGATCCGTAAACTTTATCATAATGACCCACTTTTTTTCCAACCAATGTTTTCATTCTATGTGTTTAGCTTATGACCATAAAATAAATTCATGCTCCTTTTTTTTTTTAATTTTTCTAGTGAAAGTTGTAAGCTAATTATAAGCAATTTGAATTATGAGTATTAATGTCATGAAAACTTATTGTGAATTGCCTTTCTAGTGCCTTCAAACTTTGCTTGAGCAAATGAAAATATCTAAGACATCAATGTTTCTTGGTCAATTTTAGGTTGTTTGGTCATAAATAGATATGAGTCATTAACCTAACTTTGCTCTATATGTTATAATAATCACCAAAGATTAAGCTAGTTGTTCGGTTAATCATATTCCATTTGTAAATGAATGTGTTCTAAAATTATTACAAATACTCACCTAGCTATCTAGGTAGAGTTTGCTAAATTCATAATAAAATTATATTACGATGTAATATATTTTCTTTTAAAAAATATGATCATCTTAAACCAAAAGAGAACTTTTCGTAATTGAAAGAGCATGATTTTTAAYGTATTACCATGCAGAACAATTATTATTGACTGAACACATATTCCGTAAACAACACGGAATATTCTTCTATTTAATAATATTGAAAACCTAGCTAGTTCAGACTTACTTGACAAATGCAACGTAAATAAACTCACTACAAAACAAARTCAATAACTGCTCAATCTAAGACCTATAAGATGCATCGATAATTAACAAAATACCTAATCACGAGCATATTAATTACGAATGAAACAAAAATAGATWTTGATAAAAATTAAATTGCCTGATAAGCAATAAAATGAATTGGAGAAGAAGTTTTGGTGGAGCGATAATGAGGTAGACAATCGATAATGAGAAGAATGAAAAAATATTACCATATATGTCTATAGAAATTATTTGCATTGTTATCTTAAATTAGGTTTTCATTAAATGCGTTTGTATAAGGCGACAAAAATCCTATTAATAAGAGTCCGATTATCCAATTACCTATTGTTACATGTTAATATTGGCTCGCTAAGCTAAGGAGCAATGATTTCCYCAAGCTTTTTCCTCTCGGTCTCTRAGATAAACAACAACACATGAACAACGATCATTAATTATTGTTCATGTCACTATTCATGAATGTGGGAGAGGAGTGCGGAAATCATTACTCTTTTRGGTTATCTTRATTAGGTTTTCAARGAGTGCACTATTATTTCGGGACTATACAATGATTGWGGAGATTTAGAAYTACAATAAAACCTAGACAACACTAAATAAAAATAAATACGTTTCAAACCTTGTCAACCCAGGTAAATTCATGTCATGTTTGTGAGTAGATCACTTTTTTCATTTTTAAGGCTAATAATTTTGTAAACTCGTGTTGTTTGAAGTCAACCCATTTTTTGTCAAGTTGGACCCTTTAACCTAGGTGTTAAACTATTAATCCGTTTTACAGAGTACTCAAATCTGTTAATGTCCTTATTAACCCAAATCCATTAATTTTGCGCCCTGTTGTCATGATGTTGTGTTATGTTGCTTTAATAATCTTAAATACGCATAATTCTGAGGTCTTCYTGTAAACTAAGAGCTTAAAATGGAATTCTTTAGCATTTGCTAAACATCAACATGAATGTTCGACTTGTGATTTTGACATAAATTCTTACTCTTCTATTATTGTAGCCTTGTAGGAAATATATGTAATTCTTATATGCATATAAGATTAATGAATTATGTATGTTGTAATAAAAAAATTATTATATACAAAAACACTTGAGTAAATATGGGTACAAAATAACTAAATATGAGATTTTGGTCATATTAAAACTAAGCAACAGTTAAGTCAGCCATATATACTTTTTATGAAACGGTTTTTTTCTAATGTGTGTTTAAGGGACTGTAAGAAAATATTTTAAATAGGTGACGTGTGATGGTAGAGTTGGCGCAATGTACCCTATCATTGATGAATATCTACAAATTAAATCCGTTTTCGTGATACTTTAAAAACAATTTTATCAAGTGGCGGATGGTTAGGTTGGATACATGTGAATAAGATAATCATCGTCACCGACTCACTCCATCCGCTAAGTATTTATCTAAAAATTCACTTAAATTTTCTTACATTTTTTTTTTCTTACATTTTTTTTTCTTTTAACTCCTTTATTCTATCGACCAACACTTGTATCATATTGAACGGCTGCAGTGTGTGAATAAGAGTTTTAATCTCAAATAGCAAGAAATTTGATTATTAAGATTTTTTAATGCGAATTACATTAAGATATATGATCATCTACCATGGAGTTTGATGATTGAATGTAGATATAGTATTTTGGGTGATGGAAAGGTGGAGTGGAGTCGAAGGGGGGGGGGGGGGGGGGGGGGGGGGGGGGGGGGGGTGGTTGGCGAATGAAGCGAATTGCAGATTTCCGATCTACCTCCGATACTCCCTCATATGGCCTTTATTAAATTTCACTTTATATCAATTTAGGAACCTATATTATTTTTAACTGTGGTAAGCCACCATGTGAAAACCATTTACCACTTGCATGATTTAGTGCATAAACAATACATTTATTGGTTTTTACTCCAATCAAATTACTTTTAAACCCACAATTGTATACAATAGTTTTACTTTAGGTTTCATAGTGTATGATAATAATATAGGTACTTCATGTAAAGAGCGAGTACTAAAATCTCTATTATATAAGGGAAGGGGGGAGGAAGATGGTGTCCCCCTCTTAAATGATTTTATACCCTTAATGAATTTAAATTATAATTAATGTGCCTAAAGCTACCCTTATACTTATTCAATAATTAAGATAAAAATGCATTTATTATATCGAGTTATTGAAAATGGCTATTATTCCAAATTATGATGGAATATAGATGATACTATTTTGAATTTCAAGTCATATTTTTTTAAAATAATTACATCAAACATTTATTGTTAATTAACATTAAACATTTTATTTGATTATGTATAATCATACTTATAAAATTTCAGATGGAATACAATTTTACGGATCTATACAGTATGCGTGCACATAAATTAGTATCTATTCTCTAAGCTAGGGAGGAGATAATGGTATCCAAATGAGATTAATATCATCCTATGATTTTTACTACTAATCAATTTTGACAATTACAATGTAAAATTAATGTTCAAAATTATTATATTCTTATAAATTTAAATAACTAATTTGAGATCGAAATAAGTTAGTTAGTCAATAATTTTTATAAAGTGGTAAACCCATAATATGGGGAATAAATTTATAAACAATAACAATGTATCATCTATCTTAAATTATATAACAGGGGAGTATAAGTGTCCACTATGAAATGTCTTTATTACCTTTAGTAAATGAAAATTGCGTATTAATGTTCCGCTCAATAATCTTTCCGTTTTTAAATTGCGTTAAAAAAAGTTTAAATTTACCAAATTTAAAAATAAAAAGCAATTACAAAAAACAATTAATAAACATATTGGTAAAAACTAAAAGGACAAATATATAGTAACCTAACTAATTTTCGAACTTATCATTGAATGAAATCAAAGCTGTCTAATGATATATGTAACATTTTTTCATGTAAGTTTTAAGTAGGCACGCATACGTGCACCAGAAAATAGTAATCTATAACCTACTAAAGCAATCCACCTCCAAATTCTCCCAAGTGCATATAATTACGAAGATTAATAAAATGTAAAAATATATTTAATGAAGGTTAATGAATTGTGTTGATAAAAGTTTATTAATTTTTATTCTTATATAATTTAAAAAAAAAATGGAAAATACCTTAATTTTTAAAATTTTATTTTAATTTTAGTTTAGAATTTGTATTTTTATTAAAACCGGCAGTATGTTCGGGGTTATTAGTAATATACAAATAGTCTATAAACTGAAATTCTAAAGTGCAGTATTAATTCTAGGACAGAAAAGTCAAGCATACGGGATAGAGGGGTGGTCAGGTTGAAAACTCAAACTGTCATAGAGTCATACCACACTTACAAATAGTGTGACAATAAATAACCAACACAAATTCTGAGCACCCCAATTTAAACATCCAAAATCACCATTCAAAAAGAATAGAAAAGAATAGAATAGATTTCAAAAATTAAAAACTCATTTACGTACTTCACTGTTGCATGTGCTCTTCTACCATATCTCATTGTCATGTGATATAGATAAAGTAGCTAAATACTAGTAGTGAGCCATACATCAAACACAGCCAAATATAATTAATATTAAATTTGAAACGATATTTGTCTATGTTGTGGTTGACACGTCTTTGGATGCGATTTAGTATTAAAACGTGACGTTAACGTCGTTAGATTGAGCTGACTTCAATAAATAGATCTGGAAACATTTTTTTTAATCCTATATAGGTATATGGATAGAGAGATATATAGGGGTCAAACTTGTGATATTTGTACTTTAACCATTATATTACATAAGGTAACCTCAACACTATTTTCTAAGAAAATCACAGTTTTCATATATAGTTTCTTAATCATATACATATAAAACTAGATACTCCCGGCAAAACAATCAACACATTGCAGATAACAAAGTTGGTAAATATTCGGACAAGATCTAGATTCATCATCAATAAAATAATAAATGAAAATATGCTTTAATTATGTTCTTATGTCCATCATTATTGATGGATTGGAATTCCATATAAGTGTCCAGATTTTATAGCAAAGCTAAAAGGCCTATCATTGTAAGTGATGTAACTAATGTAGTATTATTCTTGGGATTATTTTTTTTTAAAACATTAATGGTGTACCTTTCAAGAAATTATTACCCTTATGTCGTTTTGTTTTGCAAAATTACCAATTTTGCTTTTTATTTTATTGACCGATTACTTAATTTTTTTCCGATGTTACTTTAAATTTTAATGTTGACTTCATTTTTCGGTATATTTGGGATCATTTTTTTCTTTGGCTCGAATTTGAGAATTGTAATTCAATAATGATTAGATCAATTGCCTAACGTGCGAATTTGCTCGACTGCATCATTGAAATGATGAAAAATACAATATTAAGATTGTGTGTCACTTTGTTTCTTATGATTGATTAAGATCGGAATTCAGAAAAAAAAAATCGGATTAATCTGACTACGGATGTGGATCGTTCATTTTTTTGCGTGCCCTCATCAGCGAAATAGATTTCAAAAAAATACTTACATAAGTTTGGCGAGTTCATTTTGTCCTTTAGATGAGATTTTTGCGGTCGTAATTCCGAAAGGAAAATGTATCGAATCAATCTCGACCAATATACGAGGTTGCCTCGTTTGATCGAGGCTCAAAATGATTTTTGGAAAAATATTCCGAACGTTGGGTCTTTATCTTTATGATCGAATTTGTAATGGCCGAAATTCGAAAAAGACGAATAATCTCGTGGACGGGTCAACTAAAAATAAGAGTATTCTTGAAATAAAGGAGGAACCGAGAAAAATGAAGTCAACTGGAAAATATGTGGTCACTGCGAATATAGAATTAGGTACGAGTTAACATATATTTGACCTAAGTTTGGATGAATGACACTCCAAACCAAGAAAAGCAAACTCTTATATGTTATATCTAATATTGTGTGTTTAGTGATGTGTTAAAAGTTCCAGGTTAAGAGTCTAATGGAGCAAGGATCCTAGGAGAAGGAAGAAGTTCTGTGACTTGATTGAAGCAAGAAGCTCGGAAGGAAGTCAAAGTCAAGGAGTTGAGTTTGTAAGATGACTCGACATTGGGTCAGTAGATTAGGGTTCTAGATGTATTTGTATGCTTGTTATAAATATGGAATTGGCTCAAAGGGTAAAAAGAAAATAAATATAAGTTTGCTGATTTAATCTATTAAGATCTTAATCGTTATTTTGTGAAAGATTTGCTAATAAGCCCTAGGAAATGTAATATATAAGTTGATATAATAAGTCTTTTCATAAATATAAAGATTGCTTTTCTGTTAGATATTCTTAAAACTATATTTATATCTTTCCTTAATAAGATGTTTATCTTGAAAATATGTTTCTGTTTAAATCGGTTTGATAAAAGAAGATGCCATTTAAAATAGGAAATTGTTGAAGAAAACGTGTGGATACTAACTGAGTTTTTAAGGGATAAACCTATATCTGATTTAAGTAGACGTGG
>SNQN01008306.1:12318-29729 GCA_008642245.1 Bassia scoparia | reverse complement strand
AAAAAGCGAGAGATCAATAGACGTTTTCTCTCTATTGATGGGATGATAGGAGAGAGCTTGTTTTGTGGTATTGGAGAGCAATAACCCTTGATGTTATTTAGTAATAGAACCTTTTACCTAATGCCGCCCATCATTGATTAGAAAGGCCAACGGTCTCTAACATATATATTAAGCCATACTAAAAAAGACGTCAATAAGCCCAATCCATAATATTAACTTAATTGGTCACTTATTTGGGTGAAATAATGGATAGCATATAATACAATTATGAACTAATTGGCACACGTAATGTATCTAGGTCCATTAAAAAATTTCGCAACATATTTGCAAAGCCATGAATACTTATACTTGTCGATTCTTTTTTTTAGTTTTGGAGTTGTGACTTTAACAAACAATGTGATAGCTTTTTTTGGTCGAAAGCATATTAGATGGCTAAACTGGAGTGTGATACACACTCGACAGAACAAAAACGTCAAGTACGGCTGAATCAAAAGAAAGTCGATATATCAAAAAGTCAGACAAAGTTAAAATTGGAACATAATGATCAACCGAACTAGTAAGTGACGTATATTTGTGTTGATTAATAGTTTAATATTCTAACTTTTTATTTTCAACTAGTCGTGTGGGTCAGAGAAATCTGAAATTAAAGATGTAATTCGACAAACACGGGTAAATAATAACCAATGATCAAAGAATATAATTACCAGCATTATTTAGTCACGCAACTACTTTTAGATTTCAAAATCTGATCACTCCACTAAACTTGTAGTCTAAGATCCTCACTAGAGTCTGACATCAATCAACCAATAACATCACAAATCAAGGCTTTTAAGCTTAAATTGAGTCAATCTTGAACTCTTACGTTAATGATGGCAAAAATATGTTAGATCTGATTGATTTGTATTACATGGTAAGATTGTTAATTTCATCGTTATAATTTTCACAAATTTAAACTAAATGATATAATCGATACAAAACATGCATTGGAAGCACGCGTATGAACATATGCAGGGAACATTATGGAACGAGGGAGCATTCAATATTTAATTAATTTAATCCAATAAAACCAACCATACTAAAAGTTCCAATACAAATGTATAAGTTTTAATTTTGCCACAAAATAAATCATGCCACGGATTATGAATCACGATGAACGAAATTAGGTCAAAAATAAACCGTCTATTTATTTAAATTTAATAAACACGATTACAAAATCAACAGGCGTGGCATACAATTCCTCCATGTACGAGTTGAACAAATAATAATAAACAGGAAAACCAGGCGTGCATAACATTTCCTCCAGTACTAGTTGAAACAAATCTCTATTATAGTAAGGGAAGGGGAGGAAGATGATGTCCCCGCCTCTTAAATGATTTATAACCTTAATTGGAATGTTTTATTTTTTTTTATTTGAAGTGCAACTACCTTTTACGTTATGTATGAGTTAAAATCGAAATTCATTTATTATGTGAACTTAATTAGTACAAAAGCTAAATCAGATGAACTTATTAGTCAGATTGAATTGAAACTTATAATGGCATAGTTAATATTGATTTCAGTTTATTTATTACAAATATTAACAATTTAGATAATTGTATTGCTAATTAGTTATTAAACATTTTAATTTAATACATTCTTATAATGGCATTTTAATGAAATATAAATTGTTTATACGTTAAAGCACGCATGTGTGCACTTAAAACTAGTAAATAATAAATAAACAAGAAAGCCACCGTAATTTCTCCGATGAAGGATCCATAGGGTTTTGAATAAATTTTGACCCGTTTAAATTCGTCTTTCAAATCGTCAAACATACTATTTTCAATTCGACTCAGTTGAACCTTCGGTGACATGCACTCTTTGAAACTTTTAGAATTAGTTGATAATTTTCTAATAGACATTCGACTATAAACTTAACCCATTAAACTTTTCTAAGATTATCATTTGAGCATTTATTTGTCTGAAAATAATTAAAAAGGTTTTAATTTTTAATTCTTGTTATTTACCAAAAAATTTCAAATTTAATCACTCCACTACCTAAATCTCATGTAAAGTCTAAAATTCTCAAATCGCCCCCAATTAACATCGCTTAATTAAGGCTTTAGGCTAAAATGAGTCAATGTTGACGTCTTGAGTTAGGTTTGATTAGGTTTAATAAAAGAAAGGGCTTTCACACACACATTATTCATCAGTAACAGCCCGAAGATCGAAATGGCCTGGGCTGAAACATAGAACAATGATGATTATGAGCTTGACTCTTGAACCCTATCCTTGAACATAACCCTATTAATTCCACTGCTCTTCCATTCTTCTTATATCTCTCCTCCTTTTTTTTTTCTCCTCTGCTCTCCATCTGATTCATGCTCGAATTCTCTCTCTTTTTTAATTTTCATGGTGATTAATGCTTAATTTCTTCAATATTTTGTTCCTTTTTTTCCCGTAATCTTTGTTAATTAAACTTGATTTCTTGCTGTTTTCCCCTTTTCTGATCTCGTTCATCAATGAATTCATCTCTCAACTTTAATTTGCAATCGTTTTTTTTCCTTACAAACGAAGCTTTTATTTGTTTTTTTTTTTTTTTATAGAAAAGTATTCAATGCAAAAATTGTCTTTGCTTGAAAGGGCAGGAAATGCAGCAATGATGAAGTCAAATATACTCTCATCTATATAATGAGAAGAGTGTTATTATGCTCTTATGATGATTTTCAAGCACTTTTGAGTCTGCATCTTTCCCCTTTTCATTTCTCTCTGTTTTCTTAATCTTAATTAATGTTAACCGAAAAGTTTTGATAATTAATCGATTAGTATTGCACTAATTCGTGTTTTAATTGGACAGTTGAAATGCTCCTGATAAAAAAGTAAACCATGGTCATTCTTTGTAGTAAAATGAATTAAAATTGATCGAAAATGAATGAAGAAATCATATAATCATTAAAGCTATGATGCAGGAATGGATGCGCAATAATGGCTTCCTTTGATGGGATGCAATCATACAAATTGGTACTCGTATTTGATTAGTGCTGTATGTGTGGTCCATTTTGCTCAGGTCCTACTTCACTTGAAGTGTGAAAATCGCCAAAATAATATCTTCAAACTATGAATAAAGTTGAGTTCAACAAATTTAAATACTTCACAAAAGATTAATGGCTAATATTTGATAATAAAATAAAGTTACGTAAAAGTTAAAAAATAAAAAAGAAAAATAAAATATTAGGTCCCACCAACAAATCCTTAAAAGGATTGAACTATTGTTGGTGAGAGGTTTGTTATGGGAGTAGTTTGTATGATGTTGATGCGAGTTCAAACCCTTTGATGGTTTGAACTATTGTGGATGCCCTTAGTTATAAAGGATGTCAAACATTTTTAAAATGAGTTATACGGTACATCTTTTGTACTCGTACATGTTAATGAGAAATGAAAGAAGTTCGGAAATGGTTTAAGGCCTCTTTTGAAGTGCGGAAATGATTTGGGGAGTATAGAGTGAGGAATCATACCCTATAAGGCTATAACACAAAACTAAATGCTAACATAAAACTAAAGCGACATAGCAAGACAAGTTTGAATTGATTACCAAGTTGAATTGATTACTGCTAAGATTTCATGATGTATTCAACCGAAGAACAAAAATGGACTGTTCCAGTCTTCCAGATTAGAAATACATTATGTAACATTTTTTTTTTTTGTTTGAGCGATGTTAATGTGTCAAAATCAACCATAGCAGATTGATTTCAACTCACACTCAAAGTAAACACACAATTTCACATGATTTATGTAATGAAAGTTGCAAAGAATAACGAAATTAATTTGAGAGAATTCTAGTGTGAGAGAGAAGAGAGAAGAAGAAATGTTATTGAATGAATGAGAATGAACTCAGATTACAAACATATATACATGCACACATATAGCTGAAGCTTGTGGCAGAAGCTAAGTAACAGAATAATAGTTTGTTATAACAAACTGTAACAAACTCTAACTAACTAATGCCAGCGTGGCAGATTGAATGCTTCTAGAAGAATGCTCTTGCATGCTTTGCTTGTTAGGTGTAGCAGTAGGATAATCAACATAATGTGTGTGATTGAACGCTAGATTGATATATGTTTGATTTTTGATAGAGCCTAAATCATGAAAATGACCATAGACCAAATCGGGAATGCGATAATGAGGAGGAGGCCAATAGTATTGGTATTCCATGGGTTTGAGTGAAGCGAGTTAAGTTGACCTCCCGTGACCTATATGCTCTTGCAGAGGTAGCACCCGATGATAGCATGACGAACTCTCCAATATTTCAATGTGTACGGCACCATAGGTGCACTAACTAACAACAAATAAACATCTGGATTTCCAACTTCTGCCATTCGAAAGAACTCGTTATTGATAACATTATAGAGTATCTTCTAGTTGTAACATATACTTGTCATCTCGAGTTAATTATGATTTGGTAAGACGGTACCAGGAATGGGGTGGAAAATGCTTAGAAAATGAGACAAATGCAATCCATTTTCCGAATCACCTACAGCGAATATCTCATGAATATGTGTTATTCGAGGAAGGAGCATTGTGCTGTAAAAAGTAAATGAAAAATGATATGCATGACCTCAAAAGCGAAAGAGTGTGGGAAGGCTAAGGAAAAATGTAGGTACTAAAGGTGAGTTGAGATGTTAGTCTCCATTTGTTCGACATCAATCAGCATAATCTGCATGAAATTAGAGTTTAACACTAGTTAATGAAGAATGATTTCGTGAATACTGGATTTATTATTGTTTTGTTACGATTATTTAATAAGTTTAACTGATGGTTGAGGCCCGAGAATAGATATATACTTTATCAGTTATGTGTATTGTTTGTGTGTTTCACAGAGTAATTATCGATTGTGTCTAAGTCGCGTGGAGGGAGAAGGATCTCACCCCTTATAATTACACTGAGGCAACGAACAATGATAGGGACAAATGATGAGACAACCAGCAATGCAAGGTGTAAGAGATGAACTCACAAGAGCAAGAGAAGCAAGCCATTTGAAGAAAATGAGTTCCAAATCCTACGTAAACGTGAAACCGCCAAAACGAGTAGTATAATTGATGAGGTCATCAGGGCTCAGCTTCCGCGTTCATATCAGATGGATAATTTGGCTATCTCTATTGCTCGGTTTTCGCCATAAATTCACATTCTTAACCATTATTATTTCTCCTTTTACGGTCGATCCTTAATTCTTCTGATTCTCTGTTCACATTACAAGAGTTACAAACTTCAATTACGAGTGATCGAAAACGAGATTTGTTCACGGCAATGCAAACAGATAGTAAAGAAGAACCAATTGGTTTGAATCAGTATGTAGATCTAATTAAATGCGTGTTGATCCGAATAAATAGCTATAGTGTGATAAAAATTAATTCGAGTGAATTAGTTCTACCCAAATTTTCAGACATCTATGCATTAGTGTTGCATCTAATTTTGAGGCTGTTCTGTTATTCCTGATTAATAGGACCAAAAATTCAATCCGATGCACCAAATTAACATTTTTAGCTAGCTTATATTCCCTTCGCTATCAATGTTCTAACAAATGTCAAATGTAACAAAAATTATTAATTAGAGGGAGTATTGTTTGTGCCTTGAGCCCAATTTAGGGAAGAGTATTTACGCTTTAACAAAGACTTAGATGGCCATATAATAGAATTCTTGCTTGAAAGGCCCAAAATTTTTATGAGAAAAGCTTTTAAGCTTCTGTTTGCATTCCAGCCAAGGAACAAAAACAAGGTCAACCTAAAAATACTTCTTTCGTATCAAATTAATTGCACTTTGGTTTTTGCACGGTTTTTAAAAGAGATTTAAGGAGGTAAACGAGCAAATTAGGTAAATTATTTAAGATAGAAAACATATAATTCTTTCTTATTTGTGTTAAAAATATTTTACATATTTTGCTCGTTTATATATTAATATCTCTTCCTTAAAACGGTGTAAAAATCAAAGTTGCAATTAATTTGATAGGAGGAAGTGATGTGATTTGGGATTTTGGCCGTTGAACTTTAATCCAAAAGTTGTCATATCAAATTAATTGTGATAATGTTACTTCAGATGCCTAATCTTGTCTCAAAAAAATGTGTGATGAACTCATATCTTTGTTTGTGTCAAAAACGAGACTTGAATATCATTGTCATTATAAACTTATTTTTTTTTTTCAACGAAAATGGTCACCATTGATCCATTGGATACTTAAACTTCGTATCAAAGTAGACCACAATTCATGATTATTGATAAATTTTCTTTCGACGATACCAACCCTCCGAGATAATTGGATAGTAAGTTTATTTCCATCCCTGTAAAAAGTAATTACATTTATAAATTCATGAAATACGGCTATGTTCTTTCACTATTTTTCGTATTATTGACATAACTAACTTCAGACAAACTACTAATAAGATACTTATTATTTTTACTCCTCATAAGGAAGTTAATTAAATTATTAATATAAATTCACGTAAATACAAACAAGTTGAAAGAAACCGACACGTTGTTAATTGTAAATTCTTGTGGGCATAAATATCTGAGTAGCAGGTATGCATTGATCCTTTTTCTTACCTGGTTTACCACCAACCCAGAAATATAAAAGCCATTTCAATCTGGTTTTAACTTTGGAAGGCTTTAATCACCCATTGGTGTATGTAATAACAATGAAAGTGCTTTTTTCACACATTATTGTGAATGTGAAGAATTATGGCTAGGCAAATATGGTTTCATGATTGCTATCATCGATCTAAGTTGTCAATATGCAATGCCAAACAAAGTCTAACTTTTTGGGAGTTGATTTACTCACTTGATTTATTATTTTTGATAAACTGACTAATAATTAGATTAATTTTTATTGTCATTGAATAGGTCTCCATTTTGGATCTGATGAAGCATCATATTAGGTAGAATAGCTTGCAACAAGGAAATTTTGTTAGAGATGCAGAAAGATTTAGATTCAAGAGACCACTGATTCATTTAATTAATGTGCACATCATTTTTGACGAACTCGGTAGTGTGTGAGTTATTGATCGACGAAAGATGGGAAAAGGGCGAGTTTTGAGAGCTGATACACATACAATTATTGGTTTTCTTTTTTGCGTAAAGATATTGAATTATTTATAAGAAGGAACTATATTTTTGGACCGTCTGCTTAATTTGTATTAGTAACAACGTACTGGGTACTCTTCATTTCTCTTTTCATTCATAATTAGTTGGGCTAGGACATAGTATTGAGCCCTATAGTACTAAACCTTACAGTGGTCCTAATCTAACAATCAAGTTTCTTGCAAATGACACCGATTTTTTTTTTAGTTAAACCTATCACAAGTAATTGAAAAAACTAACTGAAGTTTCACAATAGTCTTTTACTTCGTATATAGTATTAACAGTATTTTATTCCAGAGTATATACGATGCTTCATTGTACAAAAACCACAAATTATAAAGTAAGACTAAATAATCGTTAAAAATGTTGCAAATATGAAATTTTAATTTATTGTGCAACATAACTCTCACCAACAATTAAAATTGGACTATATGACTAATAAATTATGATAATTTGAATATATGCCACCTGAATCAAATATGCCGAAATTAGACAACTAACAAAATCACCTGCTCTCGTTTTTAAAAATATCCCTATTATTTATTTTATTTTAGTTTATTTTGCATCCCATTATCCCAATACTATAACACATTTAGAAGCCTTGTTAGTTTACTTAAAAGTGAAAACCCAATCACCCCTCATGTTTCAAACTAATCACTTAGGGCCTGTTTACTTAAACTGAACAAAATTGAACTGAATTGAACTGAATTGAATTTTTTAAAACTGAACTGAACTGAATAAATAGGAAGATTTAAGTTTTGGATTTAAATTCCAAAACTGAACTGAATTGAACTGAACAAAACTGAATTTTTTGAAACTAAACTGAACTGAACTGAACAAAACTGAAATTAAGTTTAAGTAAACAGGCCCTTAGATTCTCGTTTCTTATTGGTCAACCAATTAGATTAAACAATAACAAAGTATCTAAGCTGCTACACTTGCATGTTTCATCTACCTAACTTGCTTATATACTAATAAACAAGTCTCGAGTAGTAGTGAATTGTCTTATATACCATCCAACTGTCACCTAAGATATCATCAAATTAAACTAAAGTAAAACCTCAAAATATAAAGTCTCTTGTATATTCCACTCAAACGAACCTTAATTTTCCCAAAACAGAAGTCCAACGTAGAAGCCTAGCCTTGTTTGAATACATCATAACTACATACATGTTACATGCATTTTACTCCAAGCAAGCTTAACATCAAATATTGAAATGATATACAGATCTAGTTGAAAACACAGAATCCAATGACCAGTATTTCAATTAAGCTAACAATAATACTACATTGTGTACTCACTACTTAGCTTATCTTAGCCGGCAATTTAATTAAGGGATTCAAGTCATTAAAGCTTACACCATTATTATACAAGGAGAGAGAGAGAGAGAGAGAGTAGTATATATCATACTATATATCATATTATCAATTTATCATGCACATGCCATATCGTATAAGCTAGGCAACTTCACCATTCACCACTACTTAACTACTTACCTTCTTTTTTGCATGGGCAACTCACTCTCACCGCCCACTACACTTTTATGTGTGCGCCCAAATTTCAGACTCAGTCCCCCCCACTATCTATGATCCACCTCATTTACTCTATATCAAAACTCAAAAGTTCAAATTCTTCTATGTAAACAAGTTTGTATGGGAAGACTTCTAACGAAAACAAAACAAGACATACGACATGTTTATTTTAAATCAATTCAGTTATTTTCGGTTAATGTACTTCGAAAAAGACTAAGCGGAGAGAGTATGGATCCTCTCCATTTTTTAGAGGAAATAAAGAGTCCATTTTTTTTCATCTAGTGATTGAGAATCATTTAACTTAAATATAAAAATTACAAAATTCCTCCTATTTTTCTCTTTAATTCATTCCCAACCACTAGATAAGAAAATAAACTCTCCATTTCCTTTAAAAAAATGGAGAGAGGATCCATACTCAAGCGGAGAGTTATATACTTCCTTTATAAATTTCCCAACTTCCCCCCACTAGTGCAGCTGCGTAGGCCACTCCCCCAGACATCTTGGCATCTAGCGGTCCCTCTCTCCCACATTACTCTCCACCTCAAAAGCCTCAATATCTTTGGGTATCCCCAACTTTAATTGTTTAAAAATTATTATMAAGAGCAATAAAGCTTCCCTTACAACTATTCAATCGATCAATATTACTCTAACAAACAATTATAGTTCAATCAATATTCTCAGAACAACAGTCCATTAATTATAGACTAAAAGTACTCGAATTCACCCATTCAATTCAGAATATATTAAAACCAAAATCAGAGAAATACCAAACCCATTTTAAATACTTGTACCAAACAGTATCTCTCTTTCCTTCCAGTGAATCAGATCACATACACCAACCCAAAAAATTACAAGGAAAAAAAAAATGTAAGAAAAATTTCACTATACTTTTACTCCTCTCTTATAATCACATTTTGTCCCCTAAATTAATCACCGTTGATTTTTGTGATTTTGTCTACTACCTTTTCTGGCGTCCACTACCGCTGATTCATGCGAATCACACACCTGTGTCTTAAACTTACACCCAAACTTTCGCGTTAGGTTGCTCCTCCAACTTTGTGACGTGCCCACTTTATCAATCTTTTGAATCACCTTCTTCATCGTTGAGCACTCACGTTCTAACTCATGCACTCTTGTTCTCATGCTATCCATGTCTAACCGTAGCACCTGGTTCTCCCTCACTGCCTCCTTCCACGTATTGTTGTTGTTGTTGTTGTTGTTGTTGTTCTCTCTCGATGTGTCGCCGCTCTCCTCTCCGTCCTCGTCCTGGATCGAGAGGCGAGCGGACTCGCTCGGGTCGATGTCCGCCGTGAGGAGAGTTCCTGCTATCGCTTGCCGGAGCTGGAGCTGCTCGAAGAACAGGACTTGTACTACTGCCCTTAGGGGCAAGCGCTCGTTTTGCGCTGCGTGTGTGCACGCTTCTAGTGTTAGCTTCTGGCAGTCCATTATTCCACTGATTCTCTCTCTTTCGTCTTCTGATAACCATGGATGTGCCTACAAATTCCACAAGAAACAAATTATTAACTAAACATTAATAATACCTATAAATTTACACGTCGTCTTAAAATCAAAATAAATCGAAATGTATTTAATGCTTATATGCAACTSATGCAAGTAATATATACCTTAAGATAGACATCAACAGCTCTGTAAACACCATCGTCGTATAACCTAGCTTTTTCCGGGAGGGAAAGAGCCAATTCAATGAACTTTGCAGGCTTCAAATTGGAGTCGGAAGCAATCTCCGACAAGTATCCATCAATGATTTTTCCGACYAGCATTATTGCCGGAGTTCTGGCAATTCCTAAGGTTTGATCACCTCCTTCAATTTCACCAGTCTCAGCATGCGTCGCTAAATAATAGCCTAAAATCCTCTCAACGCAATCAACATCATACAAAGTTTCCGTCAAATAAGAGTAACTCGGAATCAGCAGATCATCCAACGTTGCTAGCTCGAGTTGAGCTCCGATTTTCTTCTCCAGYGCSGATTTGCATGCTTCCGAAGCATTGAGGATGTTCGCAGTACGAAGTAATCCYAAAAGAAACCTCGTTGCTGCTTGCGATTGCGAGCTTTTTTCCGTCGGCAAGTTCGAMATAATCGTCTCCAAGAGCTGCCTCTGCTCTGCTTCGGACGCCATCATCGAAGACGACGATGGCGTCCGCTTGCGATTTGAGCGACTAATTCCTGGAAAACACCGCTTCGCGTAGTGAATCAAGCAGCTCTCAATCACTGCAGGAGGAATCTCCTTCTCTTTCATAGAAGAAATAACTCGGTTGAATAAATGTGAGCTTAAGTGAGCAAGATCTTCAACCCAGGCGTCCCTCAACTTCGACGCCGAAGCATTGTTCTTCTTCCGAGAATCCGACGCTGTTGATGTGTCGTTTACCGGCCATCCGAATAACGTCGGATCATAAAGCGACGCTTTCGTCGAAATAGCATCGATGCATCTCTCAACAATCCCGAGGTTTTCCGCCATTGGTGACAATTTCTCGCATGAAATCAYAGCTTTGATWGAATCCTTAATGTTCTTCAACACAGAATTCGTGAGAAATCTCTCTGTTTTGGAAATGAGATTATCTTCCGAATACTCCTCCGTCATCTCGAGAACRTCACCGGCGCACCGGAGTGGGGCCACTTTGGCGGCGTTGAGGTCGATTTTAACGCCGTAACAGAATTTCGCGGCGGTTTCGAATGTTTCCGAGCCGCCGGGAAAATTAGACAGTGACACGTGGCAATGCTCTTGCTCAGGCACTTCATCGTCGTCTTGTAACGACTCAATGCCGTCGTTGTCGTTATCCTCTGTAKGTTGTCGTTGTTGAGGTTGTTTAACGGTGTGTTTGGCTTCCTGCTCTTTGATGAGGTCGTAAAACTTCTTGCTCTTTGACATTAATGGAAACTAAAATCATAGCAAATCAAATTATTCAAACCACAATTTCAGCCATTAATGAAAACATTAAAAAAAACAAAAGAAAAATACAAAACCTTATGAAGATGGAAGGTCATYTCATCAACTTCGACAACGACGTCGCTTGGTAAACCAGTGGTGCAAAACCATGCTTGGCCTTTGGAGGGAGTAGAAGAACCAGATTTCTCAGCAACTGCCATTATTTTCTTTTTCTTTTTTTTTAAAAAAAAAAATCCTATTTTCTTGTAATCTGAGAAAGTGCAAAAGAGCAATTATACAGTTATCATGGATCAATGAAAAAGCGTGAAGAAGTGAGAGAAGGAAAAAAAAATGCAGTGAGTGAAAGTGGAAGGGAAGAAGAAGAGAAAACAAAGGGAAGAAAAGTGGTTTAGGAATCAATTAAATGGACAAGGTTTATGGTTTTAAAGTTTTAGTTTTTTAAAAAAAAATAATTTTTTGATATAAAAAGAGAGATGGGGTCCACAAACAGTGATTTTTCCTACGTGTTTTTCTTTATTTGAATATTCTACTTTTCCACTAAATTTTTGTTGTTTTGTTTATTTTTTTTAGTTATTTGAGTTCCAAATATCCCACTTTCAAATACTCATCTTAAAGATCGAGAGATAATTCAAGTGGTTAAACTTTTCCGATTCAGGGATTTGAGATCGATTTTCATTTTCATTCTTGTGACTTTTAACACCAAAAAAATCCACTCTTTATTTCAAATTTACTATACAATCTCAGGAAACCTCTAAATTATGAAAAATGTTTGATTGCAATGTGATTGTCAACTAACCATGATAGACAAATAATGCAATTGTAGTGGTAATGAAAATGGAAGGATATTCAAGGATGATGTGTAAACGATACTCTCTCCATTTTTTACTTACACCTTATACCATAAATAGATGTACTAAATTACTTGCACACCATTTTATTTTAAGCATGTATATATCATCAAAAATTTAATAACATACTATTAATTGAATAAAAAACTTGATACCTTATTACTATTCTTACTTTCAATTAATCCTTACAAATATTCACTCACTGCAATAGTCATCCCCAATCCACCCTTAATGGCGTGGAGAAATAATCTGCGAACCGGGAGGGGTCACCAAAACGTCGTTTTTGCGAAAAAATTGGATTATACATCACGAAAAAAAATGGACTACCAGAGCAAATTTTGTAAATTGGCCAAAAATTTTAACATGGGTTCACATGATCGTGTGATGAATCCACGTCAAATTTGATCCAAAATAGTCCATATGGGGGACTTTGAGTCCGTGAAGAACAAACCGAAAAAACATTGGAATGCTTGTAGGAGGAACTATGCTCGGTATTTGGGGCCAAAACTCGGCAAGGAGTCATCCTCTATCACCCTTAAGGCGTGGGAGAAATTTGAGGAAAAATCGAGTCATGTCACCGAAAACGTCATTTTGGGCGAAAACGGTGGATTATACATCACGAAAAATGAACTTTGGAACAATTTTCAGAAATTTGTCGAAAATTTTACCATGGGTTCATATGATCATATAATGAACCGATGCCAAATTTAGGGCCCAAAGGAGTGCATGTGGCGGACTTTTGAATCCGCGAACGACAATCCATCAAAACGTCGAAATGCTTGTAGGAGGCACTAAGCTCGATATTTGGGGAAAAAACTCGCCAAGGAGTCATCCCCCATCACCATAAATGCGTAAGAGAAATTATGAGCACAATCGAGTCGGGTCACCAAAATGTCATTTTGGACGAAAAACGTGAATTATACATCACGAAAAAGGACTTCCTGACAATATTGGAAAAATTGTCAAATATTTTACCATGGGTTCCTAGGATCATATGAAAAACCCACTACAAATTTGGGGCACAAAAGAGTCCATATGTGGAATTCCGTAAACGAAAAACCAACAAAACCCGGAACGCTCGTACGACGCACTACAATAATTGGGACCGAAACTCAGCGAGGAATCATCCCAAATCACCCTTAAGGTGTGAGAAAAGTTTAGGGGAAAATCGAGTCGGGTCACCAAAAACATTGTTTTGGGCAAAAAAAACTTGGGTTATACATCACGAAAAGCAGATTTCCGAATAATTTTTTAAAAATTACCGAAAATTTTACCATGGTATGAGATAATCATTTGAGGAACCAACTCCAAATTTCGGCCTAAAAGAGTCCATATAGGAGACTTTTGCGTCCGCGAATGACAAACCAAGAGAACGTTGAAATGCTCATAGTAAAATCTAGGCTCTATATTTGGGGTCGAAACTCACCGATGAGTCATCACGAAAATGAGGTTTATTTTCGAATTTTTTCTAAAACTCAATTTTGGCCCCAAATTTTGCCAGGCGTCATTAAATGGTTGTGGGAGCCCATGGTAAAAATATTGGAAATTTCTTGATGTATAATCCAAGTTTTTTGACCAAAAAATGACATCTAGGTGACCCGACTCGATTTTCCTGTATTTCTCCCACACCTTGAGGGTGATGAGGGAAGACTATTCCAAGAGTTTTGACCCCAAATATCGAGTGTCGTATCTCCATAGGCATTTCGACATTTTGTCGTTTCTTCTTGAAATTTGGCTTGCGGCCTCTGAAACCCCATCAAATCTACTCGTTTTAATTGGCCCCAAATTTTACTTGGAATTGTTATGTGGTTGTGGGACCCATGGTAAAAATTTTGGCAATTTTCCATTCGGAAGACCTCATTTTTGTGATGTATAATCCACGTTTTTTTGCCCAAAAAACGACTGTCGTGCTTCCCATGAGCTATGTCAATTTTTTTCCCCAAATACCGAGTGTCGTGCCTCTCACGAGTGTTGGATGTTTTGTCGCTATCTCTAGAAATTTTGCATACGGCCTCCGAAACCCCATCAAATGTCCTCGTTTTAGCCCCAAATTTTGCTTGTAATCGTTATATGGTTGTGGGAACCTATGGAAAAAATTTTGGCAATTTTTTCAAAAATTCTCCAGAGATCTCATTTTCGTGACGAATAATCCACGTTTTTCGGCCTAAAAACGACGTCTCGGGGGACCCGGCTCAATTTTGACTAAAATTTCTCCTAAAACTTGAGGGTAATGAGGGATGACTATTCCAAGAGTTTCAGCCCCAAATACCAAGTGTCTTACCTCCCACAGGCATTTCGACGTTTTGTCGCTTTTTTTACGATTTTTTACTTGCGGCCTCTGAAACCCCATCAAATCTCCTTACGTTTTTCGTCGAAAAACGACGACTCTGTGACCCAACTTCAATTTGCCTAGAATTTCTCCCACACCTTGAGAGTAATGATGAAAGACTATTCCAAGAGTTTTTTTTCCTCCAAATACCGAGTGTCGATCCTTTAACATGGGTGTTTCGAAGTTTTGTCAATTAATTCGGAAATTTTAGTTCGGAATTTGTCCACGTTTTTCGGCAAGAAACGACATCTTGGCGACCCGGCTCGAATTTGTCCGGAATTTTTGTCACGCCTTCACGGTCATGAGAAACAACTATTCCAACAGTTTTGTAACCAAATACTAAGCATACTGCCTCCTACGAGCGTTTGCACGTTTTCTAGTTTTTCTTTAACGGACTCAAAAGTCCTATGTATGGACTCATTTGGCCCCCAAATCTTCCTTGGACCTATCATATTATCATATGAACCAATGGTAAACATTTTGGCAATTTTTCCGAAAATTGTCCTGGGACCTCATTTCAGTGATGTATAATCCACGTTTTTCGGCCAAGAAACTATATACATCTCGACGACCCTTTTCGAATTTCTCCGGAATTTCTGTCACACCTTCGCGGTCATGAGAAACGACTATTCCAACCGTTTTGTACCCAAATACTAAGCATACTGCCTCCTACAGACGCTTCAATGTTTTTTAGTTTTTTCTTTAACAGACTCAAAAGTCCCCCGTATTGACTCATTTGGCCCGCCAATCTTCCTTGCACCCATCATAATATCATAAGAACCCATGGTAAACATTTTGATAATTTTTCCGAGAATTGTCCGGGGACCTCATTTCAGTGATGTATAATCCACGTTTTGCGACAGGAAACGACATATCGGCGACTCGGCTCGAATTTGTCAGGAAATTTTGTCACGCCTTCACGGTCATGAGAAACGACTATTCCAACAGTTTTGTACCCAAATACTAAAAATACTGCCTCCTACGAGCGTTTTGACGTTTTCTCGTTTTTTTTTAACGGACTAAAAAGTCCCCTGTTTGGACTCATTTGGCCCCCAAATCTTCCTTGGACCTGTCATATTATCATATAAACCCACGGTAAACATTTCGGCAATTTTTCCGAAAATTGTACGGGGATCTCATTTCAGTGATGTATAATCCACGTTTTTCCGCTAAGAAACGACATCTCGACGACCCGGCTTGAATTTCTACGTAATTTCTATCACGCCTTCGCGGTCATGAGAAACGACTATTCCAACAGTTTTGTACCCAAATATTAAACATACTGCCTCCTACGAGCGTTTCGACGTTTTCTCGTTTTTTTTAACGGACTCAAAAGTCCCCTGTATGGACTCATTTGGCCCCCAAATCTTCCTTGGACCTATTATATTATCATATGAACCCATGGTAAACATTTCAGCAATTTTTCCGAAAATTGTCCGGGAACTCATTTCAGTGATGTATAATCCGCGTTTTTCGGCCAAGAAACGACATCTCGGCGACCCGACTCGAATTTGTCTGGAAGTTCTGTCATGCCTTCACGGTCATGGGAAATGACTATTCCAACAAGTTTGTACCCAAATACTAAGCATACTGCCTCTCACGCGTGTTTCAACATTTTCTCTTTTTTTCTTTCACGGACTCAAAAGTCCGCCGTTTGGACTCATTTGGCCCCCAAATCTTCCTTGGATCCATCATATAATCATATGAACCCAAGGTAAACATTTCGGCAATTTATCCGAAAATTGTCTGGGGAACTCATTTCAGTGATGTAGAATCCACGTTTTTCCGTCAAAAAACGACGTCTCGGTGACCCGGCTCGAATTTATTCGAAATTTCTTTCACGCCTTCACGGTCATGAGAAACAAGTATTCCAACAGTTTTGTACCCAAATACTAAGCATATTGCCTCCTACAAGCGTTTTGACGTTTTCTCTTTTTTTTTTCTTTAACGTACTCAAAAGTCCCACGTAAGGACTCATTTGGCACCCAAATCTTCCTTGGACCCATCATATTAACATATGAACCCATGGTAAACATTTCGGTAATTTTTTCGAAAATTGTCCGGAAACCTCATTTCAGTGATGTATAATCCACGTTTTTCGGCCAAGAAAACGACATCTCCGCGACCCTTTTCGAATTTCTCCAGAATTTTTGTCACACCTTCGCGGTCATGAGAAACGACTATTCCAACCGTTTTGTACCCAAATATTAAGCATACTGCCTCCTACAGACGTTTCGACGTTTTTTCGTTTTTTCTTTAACGGACTCAAAAGTCCCCCGTATTGACTCATTTGTCACGCCTTAACGGTCATGAGAAAAAATTATTCCTACAGTTTTGTACCCAAATACTAAGCATACTGCCTCCTACGACCGTTTCGACGTTTTCTCGTTTTTTCTTTAACGGACTCAAAAGTCCCCTGTATGGACTCATTTGGCCCCCAAATTTTCCTTGGACCTATCATATTATCATATGAACTCATGGTAATCATTTCAGTGAAGTATAATCCACGTTTTTCGACCAAGAAACAACGTCTCGGCGACACGGCTCGAATTTGTCCGGAATTTTTTTCACGCCTTCCGGTCATGAGATACGACTATTCCAATCGTTTTGTACTCAAATACTAAGCATACTGCCTCTTACGAGCGTTTCGACGTTTTCTAATTTTTTCTTTAACGGACTCAAAAGTCC
>SNQN01008306.1:0-12293 GCA_008642245.1 Bassia scoparia | reverse complement strand
CCGATAGGTCCAGTGAAGATTTGGGGGCCAAATGAAGTCCATACAGGGGACTTTTGAGTTCCGTTAAAGAAAAAAAATTAAGAAAAAGTGTCAAACCTCGTAAGAGCGCAGTATGACTTAGTATTGTGAGTACAAAAACGATTGGAATAGTCGTATCTCATGACGGACAGGCGTGAGAAGAAAATTCCGGACCAAATTCGACGGCCGGCGCAGGAGAGTGTTGTTCTTGGGGGCGAGGAAACGTGGATTTAACTTCACTGAAATGATTACCCTCATGAGTTCACTATGAAATCATGATAGGTCAGATGGAAAATTTGGGGGCCATGACTCCATACAGGGACTTTTTGAGTCCGTTATAAGAAAAAAGGGAGAAAAAGATCGACATGCTCGTTCCCGGAGACAGTATGCTTAGTATTTGGGTAGCACAAAGTGTTGAAATAATTATTTCTCATGACCGTGAAGGCGTGAAAAAATCTAGGAAAAAGTTCGAGCCGAGTCGCCGAGCATGTGTCGTTTTCTTGGTAACCGAGAAAAAACCCGTTGGATTATACATCACACAATGAGGTTCCGACAATTTCTCGGAAAAATTGCCGAAATGTTGTACCTTGCGTTCATATGATAATATGAATGGGTCCAGGAAGATATAGGCCAAATGAGTCCATAAGGGGGACTATTTGAGTCCGGTTAAGAGAAAAACCAAAAAACGTCGAAACGCTCGTTTGGAATTGGCGGTATGCTTAGGTTTTTGGGTAAAACTTCTGGAATATCCGTTTCTCATGACCGTGAAGAATGTGTTCAGAAAATTTCCGGAACAAATTTGAGACGGTTCGCTCGAGACTTTATCGTTTCTTAACGGGGAAAGGCGTGGATTAATACATCACCGAATGAGGTCCCCGGGAAATTTTCGGAAAAATTGCACGAATGTTTTACCATGGGTTCTATGATAGTATTGCATGGATACCAAGGATGATTTTGGGTGCCAAATGAGTCCATACGGGGGTACTTTTGCAGTCCGTGAAAGAAAAAACGAAGTAACTGGTCGAGAACGCGTAGGTAGGCCGGCATGCTTTGCTATTTGGGTATCAACGGTTGAAAATAGTCGTCTTTTCATAGGACGTTTGAAGGCGTGACAAAATTTCGGGAGACACATTTCGAAAGCGGTCGCCGAGATCTCGTTCTTGGCCGACGGAAATAACGTGGAATTAGAATGACATCAGGGGCTAAATATGATGGTCCCAGGACAATTATTCGTTCGGAAAAAATTGTTAATGATTACCATGGGTTCATATGATAATATGAAATAGGCCAAGGGAAGATTTGGGGGCCAAATGAGTCATACAGGGGAATTTTGAGTCACGTTAAAGAAAAATTAGAAAAGTCGAACGTCGTTAAGGAGGCAGTAATGCTTAGTATTTGGAGTACAAAACGATTGGAATAGTCGTATCTTATTTACCGATGAGCCTTGAGGAAGGACGTGAGACAAAATCTCCGGCGAGCAATTCGAGCCGTGTTCGCCGATACGTTGTTCATCTCTGGTGCGAGAAACGACTGGATTGTACTTCCCTGAAATGATTACCATGAGTTCATATGACAATTATGATAGGTCCAATAGAATTTTGGGGGCCAAGAATGATCCAGTACTGGGGACTGTATTGAGTCCGTTACAGAAAAGAGGAGAAAATATCGAAATGCTCGTCGGAGACAGTATGCTTAGTATTTGGGTACAAAACTGCTGGAAAGATGATAGTTAAATTTCTCATGAACCCGTCAGAAGGCGTGACAAAAAAGGTCGTGGAAAAATTCGAGCCGAGTCGCGAGTGTCGTTTCCTTCGGATATCGAAAAAGGTGGATTATACATCACTCCGGAAATGTAGGCTTCCCTAATGGACAAATTTCCTCGGAAAAAATTGCCGGTGGAAATGTTTAACTTGCGTTCAGATACTGATAATATGATAAGGTGGTCCAGGACATTATGACAGCCAAATGAGGTCCATAAGGGGGACTTTGACAGTCGTGTAAAAGGAAAATCCACAAAGAAAAAACGTCGAAACGCTGTTGGAGGGCGTATGCTTAGTATTTGGCGTACAAACTGCTGGAATATGCGTTGACATCTCATGACACGTGTGAGTACGGGGTGTGGAAGACTGTGTCAGAATGTCCGGAAATTTGAGACAAGGATCATATTATCATATGAACCCATGGTAATCATTTAACAATTTTTTCGAAAATTGTCCTGGGACCTCATTTTAGTGATGTATAATCCACGTTTTTCGGCCAAGAAACGACATCTCGGCGACCCTTTTCGAATTTCTCCGGAATTTTTGTCACGCCTTCACGGTCATGAAAAACGACTATTCCAACCGTTTAGTACCCAAATACAAAGCATGCTGCCTCCTACGGGCGTTTCGACAMTTACTCGTTTTTTCTTTCACGGACTCAAAAGTCCCCCGTATGGACTCATTTGGCACCCAAATCATCCTTGGATCCATCATACTATCATATGAACCCATGGTAAACATTTCGGCAATTTTTCCGAAAATTGTCCGGGGACCTCATTTCGGTGATGTATAATCCACGTTTTTCCGTTAAGAAACGAAGTCTCGGCGACCTGTCTCAAATTTGTCCGGAATTTCTGACACATCTTCACGGTCATGAGAAACGGATATTCCAGKAGTTTTGTACCCAAATARTAAGCATACTGCCTCCAACGAGCYTTTCGACGTTTTTTGGTTTTTCTCTTTAACGGACTCAAAAGTCCCCCTTATGGACTCATTTGGCCCCATATCTTCCTTGGACCCATCATATTATCATATGAACGCAAGGTAAACATTTCGGCAATTTTTCCGAGAATTGTCCGGGAACCTCATTTSGGTGATGTATAATCCACGTTTTTCGACCAAGAAACGACATCTCGGCGACTCGGCTCGAATTTTTCCAGATTTTTTGTCACGCCTTCACGGTCATGAGAAATAACTATTCCAACAGTTTTGTACCCAAATACTAAGCATACTGTCTCCGACGAGCATTTCGATGTTTTCTCCTTTTTTCTTTAACGGACTCAAAAGTCCCCTGTATGGACTCATTTGGCCCCAAATCTTCCTTGGACCTATCATATTATCATATGAACACATGGTAAACATTTCGGCAATTTTTCTGAAAATTGTCCGGGGACCTCATTTCAGTGATGTATAATCCACGTTTTTCGACCAAGAAACGACATCTCGGCGACCCGTCTCGAATTTGTCTGGAATTTCTGTCACGCCTTCATTGTCATGAGAAATGACTATTCCAACCGTTTTGTACCCAAATACTAAGCATACTGCCTACTACGGGCGTTTTGACGTTTTTTCGTTGTTTCTTTAATGTACTCAAAAGTCCCTCGTATGGACTCATTTGGCCCGCCAATCTTCCTTGGACCCATCATATTATCATATGAACCCATGCTAAACATATCGACAATTTTTCCGAGAATTGTCCGGGGACCCGATTTCAGTGATGTATAATCCACGATTTTCGGGAAAAAAAAAACGACATCTCGGCGACTGACTGGAATTGGTCTGGAAGTTTTGTCATGCCTTCACGGTCATGGGAAACGAATATTTCAACAGTTTTGTACCCCAATACTAAGCATACTTCTCCTACGGGCGTTTCGACGTTTTCTCGTTTTTTCTTTCACGGACTCAAAAGTCCCCCGTTTGGACTCATTTGGCCCCCAAATCTTCCTTGTATCCATCATACTTTCATAAGAACCCATGGTAAACATTTCGGCAATTTTTTCTAAAATTGTCCGGGGACCTCATTTCAGTGATGTATAATCTACGTTTTTCGACCAGGAAACGACATCTCGGCGACCCGTCTCGAATTTGTTCGAAATTTCTGTCACGCCTTCACGGTCATGAGAAACGACTATTACAATCGTTTTTTACCGAAATACTAAGCATACTGTCTCCTCAAGCGTTTCAACGTTTTTTCGTTTTTTCATTAACGGACTTAAAACTCCCCCGTATGGACTCATTTGGCCCGCTAATCTTCCTTGGACCCATGAGATTATCATATGAACCCATGGTAAACATATTGGCAATTTTTGCGAGAATTGTCCGGGGACCCGATTTCAGTGATGTATAATCCACGTTTTTCGGTCAAGAAACGGCATCTCGGCGACCCGGCTCGAATTTGTCTGGAAGTTCTGTCATGCCTTCACGGTCATGCGAAACGACTATTCCAACAGTTTTGTACCCAAATACTAAGCATACTGCCTCCTACGGGTGTTTCGACGTTTATTCGGTTTTTCTTTCACGGACTCAAAAGTCCCCCGTTTGGACTTATTTGGCCCCCAAATCTTCCTTAGATCCATCATATTATCATATGAACCCATGGTAAACATTTCGGCATTTTTTCCGAAAATTGTCTGGGGACCTCATTTCAGTTATGTATAATCCACGTTTTTCCCTCAAGAAACGAAGTCTCGGCGACCCGACTCGAATTAGTCCGGAATTTCTGTCACGCCTTCACGGTCATGAGAAACGGATCTTCAAGAAAAAAAAGTACCCAAATACTAAGCATACTGCCTCCTACGTGAGTTTCGACGTTTTCTGGTTTTTTTTAACGGACTCAAAAGTCTCCCGTATGGACTCATTTAGCACCTAAATCTTCCTTGGACCCATCATATTATGATATGAACGCAAGGTAAACATTTCGGCAATTTTTCTGAGAATTGTCCAGGAACCTCATTTCAGTGATGTATAATCCACGTTTTTCAGCCAAGAAACGACATCTCGGCGACACGACTCGATTTGTCCGGAATTTTTGTCACGCTTTTAAGGTCATGAGAAACAACTATTCCAACAGTTTTGTACCCAAATACTAAGCATATTGCCTCCTACGAGCGTTTCGACATTTTCTCGTTTTTTCTTTAACGGACTCAAAAATCCCCTGTATGGACTTATTTAGCCCCTAAATCTTCCTTGGACCTACCATATTATCATATGAACCAAGGTAATCATTTGGGAAATTTTTCCAAAAATTGTCCTGGGTCCTCATTTCAGTGATGTTTAATCCACGTTTTTTCGACCAAGAAACGATATCTCGGCGACCCGTCTCGAATTTGTTTGGAATTTTTGTCACGCCATTACGGTCATGAGAAATGACTATTCCAACCGTTTTGTACCCAAATACTAAGCATAATTCCTCCTACAAGCGTTTTGACGTTTTCTCGTTTTTTTCTTAAACGTACTCAAAAGTCCCACGTATGGACTCATTTGGCACCCAAATCTTCTTTGGACCCATCATATTAACAAATGAACCCATGTTAAACATTTCTATAATTATTGAGAGAATTGTCCGGGAACCTCATTTCAGTGATATATAATCCACGTTTTTCGCCCAAGAAACGACATCTCAGCGACCCGGCTCGAATTTTTCCGAAATTTTTGTCAAGCCTTCACGGTCACGAGAAACAACTATTCCAACAGTTTTGTACCCAAATACTAAGCATACTGCCTCCTACGAGCGTTTCGACGTTTTCTCGTTTTTTCTTTATCGGACTCAAAAGTCCCCTGTATGGACTCATTTGGCCCCCAAATCTTCCTTTGATCTATCATATTATCATATGAACCCAAGGTAATCATTTCGACAATTAATCAGAAAATTGTCCGGGGACCTCATTTTAGTGATGTATAATCCACGTTTTTCGGCCAAGAAACGACATCTCGGCGACCCTTTTTCGAATATCTCCGAAATTTTTGTCACGCCTTCACGATCATGAGAAACGACTATTCCAACCATTTTGTACCCAAATACTAAGCATACTGCCTTCTACGGGCGTTTCGACGTTTTCTCGTTTTTTCTTTCACGGACTCAAAAGTCTCCCGTATGGACTCATTTAGCCCCCAAATATTCCTTGGATCCATCATACTATCATATGAGCCCATGGCAAACATTTTGGCAATTTTATCGAAAATTGTCCGGGGACCTCATTTCAGTGATGTATAATCCACGTTTTTCCGTCAAAAAACGAAGTCTCGGCGACCCGGCTCGAATTTGTCAGGAATTTCTGTTACGCCTTCACGGTCATGAGAAACAGATATTCCAGCAATTTGGTACCCAAATACTAAACATACTGCCTCCTACGAGCGTTTCGACGTTTTATGGTTTTTTTCTTTAACGGACTCAAAAGTCCCCTGTATGGACTCATTTGGCACCCAAATCTTCCTTGGACCCATCATATTATCATATGAACGCAAGGTAAACATTTCGACAATTTTTCTGAGAATTGTCCGAAACCTAATTTCAGTGATGTATAATCCACGTTTTTCGGCTAAGAAACGACTTCTCGGCGACCCGGCTTGAATTTGTCCGAAAATTTAGTCACGCCTTCACGGTCATGAGAAACGACTATTCCAACAGTTTTGTACCCAAATACTAAGCATACTGCCTCCTACGAGCATTTCAACGTTTTCTCGTTTTTTCTTTAACGGACTCAAAAGTCCCCTGTATGGACTCATTTGGCCCCCAAATCTTCCTTGGACCTATCATATTATCATATGAACACATGGTAAACATTTCGCCAATTTTTCAAAAAATTGTCCGGGGACCTCATTTCAGTGATGTATAATCCACGTTTTTCGACCAAGAAACGACAACTCGGCGACCCGTCTCGAATTTGTTCGGAATTTATGTCACGCCTTCCCGATCAAAAGAAACGACTATTCCAACATTTTTATACCCAAATACTAAGCATACTGCCTCCTACGGGCGTTTCGACGTTTTTTTTTGTTTTTTCTTTAACGGACTAAAAAGTTCTCCGTATGGACTCATTTGGCCCACCGATCTTCCCGGGACCCATCATATTATCATATGAACCCATGGTAAACATATCGGTAATTTTTCCGAGAATTGTCCGGGGACCTCATTTCAGTGATGTATAATCCACTTTTTTCGGCCAAGAAACGACATCTCGGCGACCCGACTCGAATTTGTCTGGAAGTTTTGTAACACCTTCACGGTCTTGGGAAACGACTATTCAAACAGTTTTGTACCCAAATACTAAGCATACTGCCTCCCACGGGCGTATCAACATTTTCTTTTTTTTTTCTTTAACGAACTCAAAAGTCCCCCGTATGGAATCATTTGGCCCCCAAATCTTCCTTGGACCCATCATATTATCATATGAAACCATGGTAAACATTTCGGCAATTTTTTCGAGAATTGTCCACGGACCTAATTTCAGTGATGTATAATCCACGTTTTTCGGCCAAAAAACGACATCTTGGCGAACCGTCTCGAATTTGTTTGGAATTTCTGTCACGCCTTCACGATTATGAGAAACGACTATTCCAAATGTTTTGTACCCAAATACTAAGCATACTACCTCCTACGGGCGTTTCGACGTTTTCTCGTTTTTTCTTTAACGGACTCAAAATTCCCCCGTATTGACTCATTTGGCCCGACAATCTTCCTTGGACCCATCTTATTATCATATGAACCCATGGTAAACATTTCGAAAATATTTCCGAGAATTGTCCGGGAACCTCATTTCAGTGATGTATAATCCACGTTTTTCGGCCAAGAAACGACATCTCGGCGATCCGGCTCGAATTTGGCTGGAAATTCTGTCATGCCTTCACGGTCATGGGAAACTACTATTCCAGCTGTTTTGTACCCAAATACTAAGCATACTACGTCCTACGAGCGTTTCGACGTTTTCTCTTTTTTCTTTAACGGACTCAAAAGTCTCCCGTATGGACTCATTTAACCCCGAAATCTTCCTTGGACTCATTCTATTATCATATGAACCCATGGTAAATATTTCGGCAATTTTTCCGAGAATTGTCCGGGGACCTCATTTCAGTGATGTATAATCCACGTTTTTCGGCCAAGAAACGATATCTTGGCGTCCAGGCTCGAATTTGTCCGGAATTTCTATCACGCCTTCACGGTCATGAGAAACGACTACTCTAATAGTATTGTATCCAAATACTAAGCATACTGCTCCTACGAGCTTTTCGACGATTTCATTTTTTTTCTTTAACGGACTCAAAAGTCCCCCGTATGGACTCATTTTGCTCCGAAATCTTCCTTGGACCCATTATATTATCATATGAACCCATGGTATACATTTTGGAAATTTTTCTGAGAATTTTTCCGGGGACCTCATTTCAGTGATGTATAATCCACGTTTTTCGACCAAGAAACGACATCTCGACGATCCGGCTCGAATAGTTTCGGAATTTCTGTCACGCCTACACGCTCATGAGAAATGACTATTCCAACAGTTTTGTGCCCAAATACTAAGCATACTGCCTCCTACGAGGTTTTCGACGTTTTCTCCTTTTTTCTTTAACGGACTCAAAATCCCCCCTTATGGACTCATTTGTCCTCCAAATCTTATTTGGACACATCATATTATCATATGAACCCATGGTAAACATTTCAGAAATTTTTTCGAGAATTGTCAGGGGACCTCATTTCAGTGATGTACATCACCGAAATGAGGTTTCTCGACAATTTTCCCAAAAATTGCCGAAATTTTTACCATAATTTCATATGATAATAGGATGCATCCATGGAAGATTAGAGGCCCAAATAAGTCAATACGGGGCACTTTTGCGTCCGTCAAAAGAGAAAACGAGAAAACGTCAAAACAGTTTGCACGTTTAGTATTTGGGTCTGAAACTGTTGGAATAGTAATTTTTCATGACTTAGAAGGTGAGAAATAAATTCTGGACAAAATCGAGCTAGGTCACCGAGACATGATTTTTTAGCCGAAAACCATGGATTACATCACCGAAATGAGGTTTCCGGACAATTTTTGCAAAAACTACCGAAATTTTTACCATGGATTCATATGATAATATGATGGGTCCAAGGAAATTTTGAGGCGCCGCTTAACTCCATACGAGGCACTTTTGATCCGTCAAAGGAAAAACGAGAAAAAGTCGAAACAGTCGTAGGAGGTAGTACGCTTTGTATTTGGGTTTGAAATAGTAATTTCTCATGACGTAGGTGTTACAAAAATTCTGGAAAAAACTGAGCGGGGTCACCGAGACATGGTTTTTTGGCCGAAAAGTATGGATTATACATCATCGAAATGAGGTCTTTGGAAAATTTTCGGAAAAATTGCCGAAATTTTTACCACCGGTTCATATGATAATATTATGGGTCCAATGAAGATTTGATGCCGAAATGAGTCTTTACGGGGCACTTTTGCGTCCGTCAAAGGAAAAACTAGAAAACGTCGAAACAGTCGAAGGAGGTAGCACGCTTAGTATTTAGGTCCGAAACTGTTGGAATAGTAATTTCATGACCTAGAAGGTGTGACAGAAATTCTGGACAAAATCGAGCTAGGTCACCGAGACATGGTTTTTTTTGCCGAAAACCATGGATTATACGTCACCGAAATGAGGTCTCTGGATAATTTTCGAAAAAATTGCCGAAATTTTTACCATGGGTTCATATGATAATATGATGGGTCCAAGAAAAATTTGAGGCTCCATTTGACTCCATACGAGACACTTTTGAGTCCGTCAAAGGAAAAACGAGAAAAAGTCGAAACAGTCGTAGGAGGTAGCACGCTTAGTATTTGGGTCTAAAATTGTTGGAATAATAATTTCTCATGAACTAGAAGGTGTGATAGAAATTTTGTACAAAATCGAGTCTGCTCGCTGAGACATGGTTTTTTGGCCGAAAACCATGGATTATACATCACCGAAATGAGGTCTCCTTACAATTTTCCGAAACATTGCTGAAATATTATACCATGGGTTTATATGATAATATAATGGGTCCGAGGAAGATTTGAGACTTAAATGAGTCCATACGAGGCACTTTTGAGTCCGTTAAAGGAAAAACGAGAAAATGTCGAAACAGTCCTAGAAGGTAGCACGCTTAATATTTGGGTCCGAAACTGTTAGAATAGTAATTTCTCATAACTTACAAGGTACAAGGTGTGACAGAAATTCTAGACAAAATCGAGCCTGGTCACCGAGACATGGTTTTTTGGACGAAAACCATGGATTACATATCACCGAAATGAGATCTCCGGATAAATTTCGAAAAATTTGCCGAAATTTTTACAATGGGTTCCTATGATAATATGATGGCTCCAAGGATGATTTGAAACCCAAATGAGTCCATACGGGGCACTTTTGAGTCTGTCAAAGGAAAAACGAGAAGATGTCGAAACAGTCATAGCCTCATAGGAGGTAGCACGCTTAGTATTTGGGTCCGAAATTGTTGGAATAGTAATTTCTCATGACCTAGAAGGTGTGACAGAAATGCTTGGTCGATCTCATTATTATCAATTTCTCCCAAAGAAGAAATTATTGAACATGCATGAATGAAATGATAAGAATAAAAAAAAAAATAATAATAATAATAATAATAATTCATAAGTGCTTGGTATGAATTAGTTGATTATGAACCATAAAATTAGAATAATTATAATTGGCTCGTGCCTCGGCTCACATTATTATAMTTGGGCTCGGTGGAAGCATGGGAGTAAAATTTATGCAATGGATTAAATGATTCAAGTCTAATGATTGATGTTTGGTCTTTGCTATGTAAATTGAATGCTCACAATTTCTAATTTTGGACCCACTTGATTTATTCTAGAGTGTATGATAAGCTTTTCATTGAATTAAGAAAAAACAAACACAATGCAAGTTCTGTAATCAATCTAATGATCCATGAAATGATCAAGTTTTCAAGTGTACTGTACATAATAATGCATTCAATAATTAACAACATTCAACTGTGTTAATTAAACATGTTAACCCCACAAAATTAAACAATTAAATCTTCACACTGTGATTTACTTCATCCTTGAATGGTGTGCTAGTTTGTTGGATTTGATTTTCGATGTGTCCAACCTTTTTCAACGAGGAAAATGAGCAATGATCAGTTTTATGCCACTCGATCTAGTTTCTCCGTAAACAATGTTTGCAACGAACATTTTAAAATTCACGGATAATATTTCTTTGTTGTAAATATTCGTTACCGAGGAAGTAACATGCAGCCTTTTGTTGAACTTGTTTATCTGTAATTATAAATGAAAGTGAATTGTAGAGGAGCGCAAGTGGGTAGGTGATTAAGAAGTAGTAGTGTAGATGTGAAGAGAGGAAAAGGATTGCCAAATATGTGGTTCTTTTTAAGTTGGATATTTAATTAAAACACACTAATTTGATCACCAACTAAATTGGGATAGTTGATGTGATGTGTATTAACTATTAAGTGACAACTTATATAAGACTGTAATACACTCGTGTTCGACTATTCTAATAAAACATCTTTTCCATGCATTGATTAGTTGTCATGAAACTTAAAGAACAAAGTTCAAGCAACCAACGAGTTGCAATGATAAATCCATTAAATGTTATACTTAGCTTGTACAAGATATTTCCTTATCAATTAATGGACTATATACTTGGATGGATTATTGTTTCAAGACATTAATCAAGAATAATGTATAGAGTAGAAATTAAATAGAAATAACTACATAAAAGTTAAAACTATGTCTCACATATTCACATGAAGGGATGTATGGCCTCTTTTAACCTAAGCTAGCATGGTGGACTTTAAAGGATATAGCCATATACATAAAAGAGATACAAATTGAAGCTTTGTAGGGTACAATATTGTAATAACAAACGGTTTTAAGTCGTCATTATGTACATAATTCAAGTCTTTCACCCAATCGTGCCTTTTCAAGGTGACCCTTAAAAGTCACGGTGGATCTATCACAATGACTTAGGCAGTTAGGCTACGACACATACCTCTACAACCTCAAATTACAAAATATTGCTTGCTTACTTAGCTTGTTTGTTGCTTAGGAATTATATACTTAGAGCATGAAAGTGGTGAATCAGGCACACATAAATATCATATGGTCATGTATCTATCTACCCCCTGGCCCCTGCAAGCTAAGGCTGCAATGCAACCCCTCCTGTCTTAAATAAGGACTACTTGCTACTTACCACTTAGGTAGAGTGCAACGTTTTGAGCCAACTTGCATTTATTTCTTTCTTAAATGATCCGATTGTTACTTCTATGTRCTCCATTTTTCAATTTTTGAAAATGCATTGCATGGCCCTCCTTCCATTTTACAAATTAGATCCAATTCTGTTCTTTTAACCCCCTATGTTTTCTTTCATACATGATCGATTTCTCCTTAGTCTTTTGAAAATGTATAATTACCGTATTATCCCATGTCGTTTTTGTGTTCAAGCATCACCGATTCCTTCTATATCATTGCTGCATTGCACGACTCGATCATATTATATCGATGGCACCTTATA
>SNQN01008305.1:6014-16617 GCA_008642245.1 Bassia scoparia | reverse complement strand
AATGGCCAAGCGACAAGCTTCCAACATCAATGACACTTCTTGATGGTAAATTCTTTATTATGCTTGCTTGTAATAGTCAATGTGCAGATATAAGACTTGACTACACTTTCACAAGATAAATTCAACACTTCTGAACATAGTTTCTCAGTAGCCTAGACAATTGAATTCATTACACTTCAGTATAAAGAAAAATTATACACTCACAAGTCGTATGATAATAGGCCATGCAGATACATGTTACCATTAGATGTTGCGCAACCTTGAATGCTGAAATCCGAACAGAATGGGGCTGAGTTTTGCCCATGCAGTGCACAACCATTTGTATAGGACCTTCCCATTTGCTAGAATATTTTGTGCTCCATAAGCACAAGTGCTGAAAAACACGAATCATTCTACCCATTTCAGTTCAACTAGGAGATGTACAATTACTGAGTCAATAAATGAGAAAATGATATTTACCATTCATATGAATACCTAAAGCAGAATACAGTTGCAAAACTGCAACTTTGACAGTAGACTCAGGTTTGCGTAGCACAGCTGAACAATTTCCATTAATTTGGAATCATTCCAAACAGATATCTTGAACGGCCAGAGCTTCATCATTGAACTCAAGAGAGAAGCCATCTCTATAAAAATTCAATAGCGCACTTTCTCAGAAAAAGTTCTCAAATTACCAATTACTTGAGTAACAACATCACGTTTCTCCAGAATTCCCACACTTCCTTTCTTTCTTAACACCGAGATTTGAGACAATCATATTTAAGGCACTTGCACTCATAAATGCAACTTGACATTGACGATTAGATAATAAGGGTGATAGAGAATGACCAAGATGCCCAAAGTGGGCCGTACCATCAAAATAGGCAAAATGTTAATTAACTTCACTGTAACTTCTGATCCAATTGCTAACACAGCTTCATTTTGGGATTGCAGAATGCCGCCGATTGCCTTGACTACATCAGGAATTGAATCCTGAATTGTAAGCACCACACATGTCAATGAGAGATGACACTCAACCTTTTAGATAACACAACTACATGCTTGTAGTAAAGTAATTTCAGCATTTTTAAAAGTCCAATACAACCTAAATTATAAAAATATATATACAAAAGAGGAAATCTAAAGCATATCGAATGTCATCATCCTGAAGACCTGAATCAATGACACAAGACTTTTCAATGAAGAAAACCTTCTCTTACAGCATTAAAAATGTTTTATTGCCTCGATGTTCAGCTCTAACAAAATGTGTAAAACACCAAACTGCTGATTACAGCTTAAACAAAGCTTCCCAGTTTAATGCTGAAATATATAATTGGATAACCTTGTAAAAGATTATACGTGAACATCAAACCTCTTACATTGTTAAAACAGCCTTAAACATTATTTTGAAAGAATGCATGAAAACAATAGAACCAGCAGGAATGTTGTCTGCATTGTTACTCTATTTTTCTTCTTTTTTCGTTCAAATTTAAGTATTTAACATGCCCTCAAAACGTTACAAGTAATTTATGCTGATGATGAAGTGGATTAATTTATCAATAGATTAGACTTTGATTTGTTTCCTCTGTTTCTTTTTAATGGAAACAAGGGGAAGTCACATACTAGTTGTTAGTGCGAAAGTGATAAAGAGAGAATCTGGGGAATCTGGGAATCTGGGGTATGTGATAAAATAGATGTCGAAAGAATGGGTTACACAAAAAAAAAAAAAAAATAATTTCCCAAACAAAAGGCCTCAAATCAAGAAGAAAATTGGCACTCAGACCCTCTCTTGCCACAGTTATCAGATTTTCAAACCACCATGACTTTTGATGTGGATAGATGTTCTCGAAATCGTATATCAAGAGATTGGCGAGCACTCTATCGACCTTAAGCCTCCACAGAAAATTATGATGCTTTCCTGGCCACCGAGTAATTAATGCCAAGCGACAAGCTTCCAACATCAATGACACTTCTTGATTGGTAAATTCTTTATTATGCTTGCTTGTAATAGTCAATGTGCAGATAATAGACTTGACTACACTTTCACAAGATAAATTCAACACTTCTGAACATAGTTTCTCAGTAGCCTAGACAATTGAATTCATTACACTTCAGTATAAAGAAAATTTATACACTCACAAGTCGTATGATAATAGGCCATGCAGATACATGTTACCATTAGATGTTGCGCAACCTTGAATGCTGAAATCCGAACAGAATGGGGCTGAGTTTTGCCCATGCAGTGCACAACCATTTGTATAGGGACCTTCCCATTTGCTAGAATATTTTGTGCTCCATAAGCACAAAGTGCTGCAAAAACACGAATCATTCTACCCATTTCAGTTCAACTAGGAGATGTAACAATTACTGAGTCAATAAATGCAGAAAATGATATTTACCATTCATTATGAATACCTAAAGCAGAATACAGTTGCAAAACTGCAACTTTGACAGTAGACTCAGGTTTGCTGYAGCACAGCTGAACAATTTCCATTAATTTGGAATCATTCCAAACAGGATATCTTGAACAGGGCCAGAGCTTCATCATTGAACTCAAGAGAGAAGCCATCTCTATAAAATATTCAATAGGCTGCACTTTCTCAGAAAAAGTTCTCAAATTACCAATTACTTGAGTAACAACATCACGTTTCTCCAGAATTCCCCACACTTCCTTCTCTTTCTTAACACCGAGATTTGAGACAATCATATTTAAGGCACTTGCACTCATAAATGCAACTTGACATTGACGATTAGATAATAAGGGTGATAGAGAATGACCAAGATGCCCAAAGTGGGGCCGTACCATCAAAATAGGCAAAATGTTAATTAACTTCACTGTAACTTCTGATCCAATTGCTAACACAGCTTCATTTTGGGATTGCAGAATGCCGCCGATTGCCTTGACTACATCAGGAATTGAATCCTGAATTGTAAGCAGCCACACATGTCAATGAGAGATGACACTCAACCTTTTAGATAACACAACTACATGCTTGTAGTAAAGTAATTTCAGCATTTTTAAAAGTCCAATACAACCTAAATTATAAAAATATATATACAAAAGAGGGAAATCTAAAGCATATCGAATGTCATCATCCTGAAGACCTGAATCAATGACACCAAGACTTTTCAATGAAGAAAAGCCCTTCTCTTACAGCATTAAAAAATGTTTTATTGCCTCGATGTTCAGCTCTAACAAAATGTGTAAAACACCAAACTGCTGATTACAGCTTAAACAAAGCTTTCCCTGAGTATAATGCTGAATATATAAGTTGGGATAACCTTGTAAAAGATTATACGTGAACATCAAACCTCTTTACATTGTTAAAACAGCCTTAAACATGATTTTGAAAGAATGCATTGAAAACAATAGAACCAGCAGGAATGTTGTCTGCATTGTATACTCTATTTCTTTTCTTTCTTTTTTCGTTCAAATTTAAGTATTTAACATGCCCTCAAAACGTTACAAGTAATTTATGCCTGATGATGAAGTGGATTAATTTATCAATAGATTAGACTTTGATGTTTTTCCTCTGTTCTTTTTAATGGACAAAGGGGAAGTCACATACTAGTTGTTAGTGCGAAAGTGATAAAGAGAGAATCTGGGGAATCTGGGAATCTGGGGTATGTGATAAAATAGAGGTGTCGAAGAAATGGGTTACACAAAAAAAAAAAAAAAAAAAAGAAAGATAACATTTGTTGCCATTAGTATTTTTTATGATATTTCCATATTCGGTAAATGATGTTATTTAAAAAACAGATAAAGTATATTACTGGACAAAACCTAAAAGTCAGTAAAAAAATTAGGAAAAACAGTTAAGGAAAAGGGCAATAATTAATTTCTTTGGATCAGGAAAGATCAGATTTTATCACATCATCAGAGACAAAATAGATGTGCATGCAGCCTAACAAGATAGCACAGCGATGGCAATTTGTGAGGTAAGCAAACTTAGCAATAGACAGGTTCAAAGATGATTAATTATACTAGACATACCTTTTACAATTGACATGTGCCATGTATCCGGAGAAACACCATCAAGAAAGCAGATATCGATCGAATTACCAGCTTTGAATCTCAACATCATGGGTATACCAGTCCCTTGCTTATCATCAGAATACCTATCATAAATAAAGAACATTAAAACTAAACCTTATTTAGCAATTGCCCGACTATAAAAAAGAAGAGAAATTCACAATTATCACAATTAATATAACGACAATGAAGTCCATCAAGTTGCCTAAAATGATGAAGAGACACACTAATATGACTTCGCAAAAATATTCTCTAGCATAAATTGATAGCAATAAAAAGAGTTACCTAACTGATAACTCTATTCCACCTCACTAATTTCAAGCTTATACTTCATCCGATAAAATTAGTTCCAACATTAGTCATTTTCAAAAAATTTCAATAATTGCAACAAACGTAATTTCTCCTTATTATAAATGTCATTTGCGTCTCACTCTCTCTCTCCTTCCTCCCTCCCTCCCTCCCTCCCACTCTCTCCCAGTCTCCCTCCCTCTCTCTCTCTCACTACAAAATTTAAACTTTGCCCAGGAGCCAACAACATTTCTATTGTCGCAACTACTTTGATATGAAGGAAGAATAATACTCCAATTAACATAGAAAGAGCGATAACGTTAGTGATGTAATGGTAATTAATTCAAATGTTATTGCAACAATTGTGTAATCACAAAGTCATTGTGTTTCCCAACACCACTGGACGCCACCTAATATAAGCCACTGATGAGCAAAATAAAATTCGTTAAGCAAACCCCATATTATGTCGAGTAAAGCTAGAAATCTCACTTGTGGCAAACTATGTGGAAGGGATACTTTTGGGGTTTCATTCACACTCATACGAGTCCCACATCACCTCCTCCGTTTTTAGACCTAACAATTAGATCTTTAACTTTATTACTACGCTGCACATAAAAAAACTTGGAAAATCACTTATGTTGGTTTGGAACTTTGGACATGTAAGACAACGACACAGGGGCACGAATACAAAGACTAAAAAGTGGATCAAGGAGATTTGAAATGAGGTAGAAGGGGGAATGAAAATAACTAGGTCGGAAGGAGATATAGATAAGCACAGTGGAGAATGAAGTCCTTTATCATAGGGAGTGGAAGAGGAAATCTTAGTGGATGATTACACGAAATGATCATTTTGGTTCAAGTAGCCGACCACACTTATGAGTTTAACACTTTGAATAATTGTTTGATGCACTTGAAAAACTAAAGTTACTGATTTGTATATCTATTTCAATACATGCAATAGATCCAACAATAGTGATAATGGGAAAAACCCAAAATGTAAAAGCAGGAAGACTTTGTATGTCGATCAACAATTAAAATGTGACAAAAATATTACAAGGAGCATGGAGATTACAACAAGTCAAGCGTATGACAAGATAATGTCATGTTTAGCAAAGCTACACAAGGGACATATGTCACTCCCAAGTTTGTAACAAATATTCCAATCAACTAAAGTTCACATTTCATATATAATTTGGGCTCATCAAACTTAAACATGCGTACTTCCAAAATTTCTGTCAAAAAAAGTCTGCAAACTTATCAATTATCAATTATCGCGGTAAGAATTACTACACCCTTATTATTTGCACTTCTAACCCTTCTATTTTTACTCTTTGCATGTTTGGCCTTTGTCTTAATAAATAAATAAGCTTAGTTTTAAATTAAAAATTATATTTCTGCACTGTTAATATTATAGTGATCCTGTTTGTTCTTGGTATCAAAGCCAGGTTAGTGTCTTAATCATAATTAATATTTTAATTAGTTTATTACCTAAATAATAAAAATTAATAATATAAACCTGGACAAAATTTATAAAGCACCAATAAGTTGCAATTACCAAGGCTCCTCATCTACACCATTTACCAAAGATAGTAATCACTTTGACAGAGTCCTTAATTATATAGTAATATTTTAACTGAGACTAAATAGATATAAAGGTATTGAAACGCATCTTATTACAATTAACTGTACAAAGCAATTAGAGACGAAATTAATAAGGAGACATAAGACCTCAAAAAGGAGATAGAAAGTTTTAAAGTCATTGTTACAAACGAGGTTAGACATCTACAATCTCAACCAAATAAAGAGGTTAAAAAGCTCGTCCCTTTTAAATACAATTATCCTTTCAAAAATAGTAAAAATAATAACAAGAAAATTACAGTTGATTTCCCTACCACTTCAACACGTCGAAATGAGTGAGGACTTAACTAATATGAGTATTGAAGAATTACAAGAATTATCAACATTGAAGATGATCCAGAAGAACTTAATAAAATTATGACTATAATTGTTGAAATGGTTATCTCACATAATGAGGAACAAGAAATGAATCACACCCAAAACTTATATGAACAAATGGGTATAACGAAATTAACAGATTTTGATTTCTTATCAGAAGAAGAAGTTGAAGAAAATTAAACTATTCACAACCAGTTTGTTTCCACTTACCAGGCAAGTAGTAGCTGTTTAACTAACTATAGCAGCTTTCTGTGATCGACTTCTTTCTTTATCAGCAATTCTAATTTAAGTCCATCACAAACTAAACTAATTCACACTGATTGGAGCAAAAAAAAAACAAATTCAGAGTTGCAAACTTGCAATTCCAATTACAAGTACGAAGTATAAAATTCTACCTTCTGCATAATAACAGGAAAATTGCTACTGTACAACATCATTTGAAAATTCCGAACATTTCATGTGTCGTCAATACTTATGAAAAATTCCCGAAATATATTGAACTCACTCAAACAATTTAGATTAGTGATACAATTCAAGAGGAAATATATCAGGATCACTACCTAACCATCAAAATTAACAAACCATGATATTGAACAATTAAAGAAAACAAAATAATTATAATAAAACCCAGAAATTAAACAATGGTTCGGAAATTAAAGTTTGCAATAAGATCATACTGAAGCCGAGGTTTAATCCGTGGTAGAGGCGTTGGTGAAGAGTGATGAGATGAGTAGAAGCTGGTGATTTCTTCGCGTCTGGTTTTTTCCCTTTCTTCGATGATTTCATGTCGTTTCAATTTCGAGGATGTTCGATTAGTTTGCCATTAAACGTTGAAATAAACTATGAAGTCTAGGTCATTTGATATGGACCATCGAAGACAAATTTGAATTTGCTCCCACTTTCTCGAATGTCGCAGCAATTATAAACTTCATTCACGACTTGGATAGTTGGATCGCCCTACATCTAACAAGTTAGTCTAGGACGGCCGGTTTGGAGTATTGACTTCAACCCCATTATTAATTTGAGGTTCGATGTTAGAATTCTCATACCTTCACATGATGGGTGTCACTAGATTTAATCTATATATGTATCTTCTACTCCCTCCGTTTTTTCGTTGTTCCAGTTTCTATTTTGGGATGTTTTTAAATAGTTGTTCCAAACCAATCTAAAAATAACTTTTTACATATTAACTACTTTATTTACTCTAACATTAATGACTTAACCTTTCTAAAGTCAACTTTCATTATTACCCAATCTTTCCACCCAAAATTACTATTTCCATAAAATTTCATTCACACATTTACTCTTTTACCTAACTTATTCAACTTTTTACCCAACTTACTCAACGATTTATTCAACTCAATCAACTCTTAAAACCGTTTCTAATGGTATGTGTAGGGCTCCGCCCCGCTTAGGAGGGCGTGACCTCAGCTTCAGTGTCTGGAGTTGAGCCATGGAATCCGCATGTGAATGCGTTGGGGTGTGTCGTCGAATTGAGGGGATCGCCACCGTCCTATATAGGTTATTCACGGACGCCCGAAACATTGGTGCCAATTAATGGGCCCCACGTCCAATCAAGTAACCAGTCGTGGTTCGGGGACATGGTACGAATCAGATCTGTAACCCAATTCGCCCGCATGTAGCGGCCTCTACTCGGTCTCATTTAGTTCCATAAATCATAACAATTGAATTCAAAGAGCCTATTGATTTGACTTTGAAAGTGCATATTACTAGGTGGGTTGCTATTATATACAAACCAAGACTTCTACAATGGACAAGGCGATCACTTGATTGTTAGTCAATGTTAATAAGGTGCTTAGAAAACCGGTCGTCCATGATTATCTGACTTTAATGTGACAAACGATTAAATTCCGTCTTGTTTAAACAATATACAAGTGTGATAGAAGATATATATACAAGACATGAAAACAAAGGTTAGTAAACATGATAATATGTATATGTGTCCTCCTCACCTTGTCACTGCAAACAATCAAATTGTTAGAACAAAAACTCAAAGGAATCGCCTTTCGATTGAATTGCTAATTGAGACAAACAAACGCGTTAGTATTGACAATAATAATATGTATAATAAACAAAAACCATGGAAATATCAAAAACATTAATAAAAACCTACATATTTACATGAAACGATTGAGAAGTGAGTTTCTACATTGTTTTAATTGAATTAAAACTCTAACAATGGTAGTCAAATTAAGAGAGACAAAAGGAATTAAAAAAGAGTGAAAGAGAGGTTTTTGGTGAGTAATCTCAGATTTATACCCTTATTTCGCTTGTTGATTCGAAGAGAATCGATGCTTTGAATCGAATACGAATGTGTTTTGAGTGTTTTGAGAGAGAGAATAGATGTGTCTCGTGACTTGTGTCTGTGAAGTGTGTCTCGAAGTATGAAGTTGTGAAGCTGTGAATCGTGTAGGTGTATCTCTCGGACTGAGCAAGGCAGGGGAGTATATATAGCACGAGGCAAAAACGAGGCAAGAAAACCCTGCGTATATACGCTGAGGATAGAGCGTATATCGCAGGTGAGGAGCGTATATACGCTCATTCTCAGCGTTATACGCTTCTCAATTTTTGGCAAGAACGTATGTAAAGGTTGAGCGTATATACGCAGCTTGTGAGCGTATATACGCTCCTGTTGAGCGTATTATACGCTCATCATCTGCGTATTACGCTCCATGATCTCGTTATTACTTTCCAAAACCTCGAAATATTTCGATTTCCTCCGATTTTATTCGTGATTTCCCTTGATTCGACGCACCTAGACACCCTTGCTCTCCAAGGCAAGGATTTCTAGAATGTTCTAGAAGATTCCAGTATTTCCGAGTATTTTCTAATTATTCACGTACTTTATGCGTATTCTGCGTATTTAAACATTGCAAAATTCATAGAAAAATCATAGAAAAATCAGAAAATAATTTAAAAATATTGGCGATTCAGAAAAATGTGACGCACATGATGGAAAACAAAAAGCACGGAATCGCCAGTGTATCTTGTTTGAAAACCTTCGAAAACCTTTGAGTTTTATCGAAAAACGAAAGAAAATATGTTTGCCTTGTAAGTGACCTTGGCTCAATAGTTTCCGAGTACGACCTCACGTATTTCCAACTTTCGTGATCTCAAAGCATCTTTTCTGGTCGAAACAAACGCGAGACGCGGTATGTTTCATCACGGATTACTCATTTGGGGAGACACATTTTCAGGTGTTAACAGAGCCCCACTTTAACTGAGTCTGGAGAGACGATAGTTTCGTAAGACGAAAGTCAAAGTATTCGATTCGGGACGGAGAGCAACTCAAGAACGTTCTGCGACCCTGAGTTACCCTTTTTCGCCGATACCTGCAAAACAAAGGTTAGTTTACTGTAGCGTGTCCCATGCGGTTTGATGTGCTGCATGTGTCTGAGTCCTTGAGCAGTCATTCTCCCGTTCGGCTGACTGGGGAATCATGCAGGCGCGTCCATGCATTCCGAAGAAATGAGCATTGACTTGAAAATGATGCCCTAATTCAGGATTAAGGCTACCTTGGTGACGACATAGGTCTTGTTTTTATGTCTAGAGAAATTTGCATGCAATGTTGACTTGTAACTTGTGACCTTGATATTGAGGAAGAGGCAAGAGTCATTGATTTTGAAAGAGTCTTTGAATTCGAATGGGCCTTGTCTAGGTCTGGTTTGAGACATGATTTGAAGAGAATTTTGAAAGGGCTTGTCTAGATCTGGTTTAAGACATGACTTGAGTGAGCCATTGAGAAGAGCTTGTTAGGTCTGGGTGTAGCATGATTTGAGAGAGTCTTTGAATTTGAAAGAGTCTTTGTCTAGGTCTGGTTTTAGACTGATTTGACAGAAGTCATTGAATTTGAAAGGCCTTGTCTAGGTCTGGTTCTAGACATGATTTGAGAGAGTCTTTGAAAGTGGCTTGTCTAGGTCTGGTTCAAGACATGATCTGAGAGAGTCCTGTCTAGGTCTGATTCTAGACATGATTTGAAAGAGTTCTTTGAATTTGAAGAGTCCAGTCTAGGCTCTGGTTTTAGACCATGGTTTGAGAGAGTCATTGAAAGAGTCTTTGTCTAGGTCTGGTTCAGACACGATCTGGGAGAGTCCTGTCTAGGTCTGATTCTAGACATGATTTGAAAATGACTTTGAATTTGAAAGAGTCCAGTCTTAGGTCTGGTTCTAGACTTGATGGAGAGTCTTGTCTAGTCTGATTCTAGACATGATAAAGGTCTTGTCTAGGTCTGATTCTAGACATGATTTGAATGAGCCTTTAATTTGAAAGAGTCTAGTCTAGGTTGGTTCTAGACATGAAAGGACGATACTAGAGTCTAATCCTAGT
>SNQN01008304.1:14143-29732 GCA_008642245.1 Bassia scoparia | reverse complement strand
AATCTCCATTTAAATACAAACCTAATGCGTGGAGGGAGTTCCGGCAGGGAAAAGTCCTGTTGGCACTTGTTCGGCGGCACTCGAGGGCTGCCGTCGTCGGGGTTGGTTCCGAGGGTCCTGAGCGCTGATGCAAGCTGCTGCCGTGTTAGACCTAACGAGAAGGCAGAGCCAGGAGACAAGGGCGTCGAGCGAACGAAAAGAGAGGAGGGTATTCGATTAGGAACGATTTCGGCGAGGAAAGGGGTTTGCGAAGGAGGGGTTGCGAGAGGGAGTTCGCGAGGTGCAACGGCAAGGAGAATTTCTGTGTTGTAGCACGGGGAAGCCAATTTGTGTTTTCATTAGGAAACACCACCCGACCATTTGGTCGACTTTTTTTTGAAAACAATATATTAGACCGTTTGACCTAACCGTTCGGCAGTCCATCGTGTAATTTTAATTTAATTAAACATATTCGACCAATTACGCTGGTCGGTAAAGGTAAAAAACTGGACGGCATTCCCGTTAAAAAAATTAAAACCGGTCCCGTAATCATGAGCCGGTCGGTAAATCTGTGCTCTCAAAAACTTGGTCGGTAAATTAGAGCCCTTCTCCATCATTTTTTGACCGTCGCGGTAACTTCAGAGACCAGGTATAAGCGGTTCTCTGTTGTTCTTATATGGAGGAATCCGCCTATATATCCGAATTCAATATATTGCATGTTCCTAGGCTCCCGTTCTTTAGTAAATCGTACGAAAGTACAAATATTCATTCTCATGCAACAGTTTTCCTCGGACCAACTTGGCCAATAGGGATATTAAAAATACACCTTCTGACCATTGGGATTAACATTAGCACAATGGATAATGGTATTAATTTGCACTCTTGACGAACATTACCCTAAAAAAGTGTTAAATTTACAATTTAAACCAATTTCATCGAGTCAAATGGTATTAGGTGATTTTGTCGTCAATTTCAATTATATAGCCAAATGTCTGTCGTTGTATTTCTTAATACCCATATGGTCAAAGGGTGTTTTTTATACCAATTTGTATTGGCTGTTTTCCTCCATTTTCCAATTTCTACATGGTTGTTTGGTATACAAAGAATATTAAAATTCAATTTTTCGTGGGATAGTAGAAATTCCCTTGACAATGATGGAAAATTTCATTTTCCTTCCAACTGAAGAAAACTATATTTTTTCCAACTCTATCATGATCACTCTACCCCACCTTCTGTCCCTTCCGCACCTCCCCATTATTTTCATGCCCAATCATATTTTCCATCCTTCACTACATTGTAATTAAGACAATTTTAAATTGTTTCCATTTAAATTATTTGCATGAAACATTTTACATTGAAAATGTTTTGCCCAACAAATGACCCTTCAGTTAGTTTTTAGTTATACATGATGATAAATCGTAAAATGATAATACCACAATATTGTACTCCCTCGGTATCGTAATTCTCGCCACGCTTTGCTTTATTTGTGAGAGATAATATCAGTGATTGCGAGAATGCATACGGAGAGTATATATTGGATCCATCTAATTATTATTTTGTGCTGCAAGTCCTCTATTTAATCTCCTAGGATTAAAAAAAGAGTGGATTTATGGAAACCTAATATCTTATTCGCATCCCTTATTTTGCCTAATTATTCTCTTAAACAATTTAAAGAATTTACGATAAGATGTATCATTATTGTTCTAATCAAGTTTCTGTGACCAACAAGCTATGGAAGACAACAATTATGAATTATGCATTGATTTATTATTGAGGTGATCAACTTCTTCAAGTGTCGTTAAGACCTTGTTGTGAGTAGTGACAAAATGCTATGATCATGAAACAAGACGACTCCTAATTGGGCTAGAGAGTCGTTTAACGACTGCATTAAAACGTAATACTGTAGTAGAAAAGTAAAAGTGAATGCATCAAAATTAATTGGGTGTAATTATCCTTTAATTATTTCAAAAGAAATTTTAATAGAATAATTTGACTTTTCCGGCTCTTCCAACATTAATCTACCTACAACATTTAATTTAAGAGCACACTTAGGAATTCTAAAAACGTGATTTAAATTTCGACAAATCTTCACAACAGCTTAAAAAAACCTCTATAAATTTTATGTGTTTTAATTTATATAAATATATATGTGGCCACCTATCTATATATAAGAAGGAGGAAAAAACGGCGGTCGCCTTGGATTAAATTTTACCCCCCTTAAAAAATATTAACTTATTATTTTATATCATTTCTCATTCCAAAAATGAATTCTATTTATAGAAATTCAAATAAATTGACCAAAGAATGTTGATATTAAAAAAACTTTGCCATCAGTATACAAATGACAAGATGACTATAATGTTTGTTCAATTGATTAAATTTAAGAAATAAGGATTTACACATTGGAGTTGATACGCCGTCATATAATGACAAAAATTTGAACCAATAGAAAATCATCACACTTTCAATTTACTCATGCTCTCTATTCTTAAACTCTCAAAAATAAACTTTCTTTGCATTACATTTTGTATTGTCGTACGCAACGATAAATTATTGTTATTTTTATGATGAAGGATCGATAAATACCCAATCTTTTTATTTAAATTAAATGAATCTTAAAGATTAATTGTACAAATAATAAGCAGCACGGCATCGCGTTGCACGGGCGATCTAAGTTCTTAAGGTTATACCACGGACATCAGTCGTGCATTCTAAACAGTTAAGAGATTGGAACTTTCACCAAAACATTTACATGTTAAGTATAGCACATCCTAATTAAAAAACATTGTACTCGTAACGGAAATCTAGTGAAAACTATTAAATAAATAGAGATTTTATTACTTAATAACCCAGTTTTTAGCCAATTTCTTATATCCGAAAAAATTATCATTCTACGTCTTACTTGCTATTAATTGTGAGATAGACGATTTATGAACCCTCCTTGTGAATATACTAATAATTACCAAATATTAATAAAAATATCTCCTCTCCCTACAGATTAGATTAAGATGATATTAATTTCAAGTCTTGTTAAATGAAGTTAGTAATACATTTAATCTATCTTTATATATGGGTATGTTCCGGATTTGGACCTCTCTATTAAGTAGTCATATTTTTTGGTATTCATATTTAAAGATTAGCCATAATGCCACTATCAATTAAGAAAAATCTTCACTTAATCAATATTCTTCCAAATATACTTCAATTTACTATCTCTATGTATAACTTCGTTCTCCATTTTGCTTCTTAAAAGTTACACCAATGAAAATTATATGAAGATCTCAAAACTTCCCCGTTCAAGCTCACCCCAATTGGAGAATTTCCTCCTCTTTCTATATATGGTTGCACAATTCCTCTATTTGTACACCTTTATACTCTTATACCCAAGGATTAATTTTATTAGCAAAAAATGTTTGCTGATACACCTTATCTATATATAAAATAAACTTTTTAATCCCATCAGTAGTTACATTATACTTATATATAACTCCTATTAAAACCTAGACACATTCGATACTGTGATTAATCTTATATATGTATCATTAGTTTTAATTCTTCCATTGCATAATAGCACCCTTATAGAAATGAGATAGTAATGAGAGAAAGCATCTTGGCACGGTTGATTCTTTGAGAATGAACCGGTCCCAAGTGCATAAGCTTAATTAGTAAATGTGCAACTTTCTTGTTAAGCGCATTATGACTATTTTTGGGTGGTTTTGCACAATTTACAAGAAAATTTGGCAATTTATGTAACAACAAATTTGCACATTCTACTTTCTCTCTTCAAATCATTTAAATAATTTCTGGCTCACCAGATCAACTCAAAAATCCAATCGACTCAAGATTCTATGTCACGCTTCTCATTTAGACCGCCTTTATACACATTGTCATACTAACTCTGCCAAAAACATCTTAAATTACAATACAATAACGGTGATCTGTTTTTAATAAAAAACGACATAAAATAATAATTATATCACATGATAGCGCATAACTAATAAATACTATACTATATCATATATGCGATAACTTAGGAACAATAAAAATCGAGTAATATATATAGGAGTAATTACGTGTAGATAGTATAGTAATACAATAGTTTATTATAGTATATCTATACTAAATATATATATAATACTATACCCTTTACTTAATATATATAATTATAATACTAATCTAGTATAGTCGTCTGAGACCAATTGCGACAGAAGCACCCTTAATGAGAAGAGTATGAAAGCATATTTCTCCTGGAAGCATTAACACAAAACACATTTACGGTTGACATTTATGTTTTTTATATTTAATTAATTTAGTTTCACATTTCCAAATCGCACAATACCCGACAACAGAGACGCAAAACTTATTCAGATCACTTCGTGTTTCAATGGCGCGTCATGGTGCATTACACCAAAATCGATAAAACATCAATTATTAATTAGAAACTCAATCTATCGATTTTAGTCATTGTTAGGCTGACAGTGATATTGCGTGATTATCGTGTGCTCAATCCATGATTTACTTCGCAAGTACTGTCGCAGCAATAATTGAATTTGCTAAAGTCAACCCTTTTACAACATGATTGCTGTCATTACTTCTAATATTCTATATGTACATAGTTTTTTTTCATTATTAGGATATGACAAAGTACGACTCAGGTATAACATAAGTAGAGATGATCTACATTATAAGTATATTATAAATACCGACTTTATTTGATATGATTATTCGTTATCTTAAATTTGCATTCATTTATAAAAAGCACATTCACACTCACAATTATGCACATATTCATGTTAATGCAAAAGTACATTAGTTTCCAATTTATGCATCTATGAAATATTGACATTACTTATAAAATATGCACATAAGTAATGTGATGTATTCTTTTCATTTTGGCGTATGATTTACGAGTGGTTGTGATTCCTTTACTTTCACTTTAAGACCTCTTCTCATTTATCCTAATTATTTTAACTTCCCCGATTCTTTTTATTGCCAAATTTGCCAAAAATGGAATTTAATTAAATGGAACAATTTTTTCCTTTTTTGGGTAACTTTTTGCAAAAATACAGATTTATACCTTACATCAAAAAATTAATCATGATTAATACTTTAAAAAAATTATGCTGAAACTAGTTAATAACAATCCACCACCAACTCCCACCACATCAGCTTTCCACGCCTGAGCCACCACGAATCCCCTCGCCACCTACAAATCCCGCCATCTCACAACAAGCAAGAACGAGATAAAACGAGATCTGGAACTTCACCACAGCCTTCTGCCACCACCAACCCTGCAACTCCACAACCAAGAAGACGAGAGAAACGAGCAGGAAGTTCTGAATCAGCACCTCCCCGTCACTTCGACGTGTATCAAGATCCAGTCACCCTTGTCCCCGGAATCGAAGATCGGAATTCAATTTCAACACAATACACCACAATTAACTGGAAATCGCAGCCACCTTAGTCACATACCATGAATTGAACGAGATTTCGAGCCTCGATGAACGGATCTAAGGTATTTCGATTCGGATGAATTTCAGGTTTTGGCCTGATTTCAATTGGTTGTTGATGGCGTACAAGGCCACACGTAGAACAGAATTCAGAGTTATAGAATGGACGAGTTAAGAGTATTTAAACTTGGGATGAATTTCGAAGATTGGATGAAATTAAAGTGGGTGTAGAATTTGTGAAGATGGGTGAGGTTGTTTGGTTAATTTCTTAACACTTAATCAATTACGAACATTCATCATAATTACTCTTAGGAAAATTGCTGGAGTCTGTGCTGGTTTAAGTTGGGCAATAGAAATGAAGGAGGAGTGAGCAAGTGTGTGTGTGTGTGTGTGACTTGTTATTTATATAACTTATATTTATAATTTAAATATATATATTTACTATATTATATATATCATTTTTTTATTATACCGCTTATTTAACATATTTTCTATAAATATTATCTATTCTATATTTGTACGCGGAACTATACATATATTATGTACCTATCTATTTCAGACTGTACACTCACCGGTTGTTCCAAGTTTCTGTCCATCTTCCATGGTACAACTCAAGATCTACTTGCAAGATGATGGTAGCTATAACTTACCATTATGGAGAAGGGAAAAGAAATGCCTGCTGCAGTAACCCTGCTCAAAAAGCAGGTAGCTTGACAAAAAAAAAACTTTTCTATTTCAATTTAAGTAATAATACTACCTTCTTCTCAACTACAACCTTGTTGGTGACAATTTTATCACACAATATTCACTTTGTCTAGTATCAATTATATTACTTTGTAAATTACTGATCTCGTCACCAATTTGTTTTTTTGCCAAAATATTCAATTTCATTATTTTTTTACCCTTTATTATTACTTTATCTTTATTCACTGATTACTCTATATAATTATTAGCCACTATTAATAAATTACTAAGCAGTTAAATGTCCATATCTTCTTAAGAAAACAGTTAAACGTATCACCTACTCATAAAAAAAAACCGTTCAAATGTATATTTGTGCTCGCTCCCTTGTATTATTGTTGTCTAATTATTAAATTCATTCATGTCTATATATGTAACAATAAAAAAAAATGAGATTGTGAATCCAGCAAGCTAACGAAAGAGTTGTAGAACTTATCTTGGAGCAGTTTTGAAATATTTTAACATGTAACTAAACTATTTCCATGGCAAGTAAACGTGTGTAGACAACCTTTTTCTCCTTCTTTTCATTGGCGGTTAAGAACCGCGCTCACACTCGCGCTCCCCTCACCCCCCCCCCCCGCATCCGCCCACCCCTCATAATGATGCCCTACAAACTTTATATATGGCAAATATAAGAGTGCTTGAAGGCAAAGCTACCAAGACAGGCATCACCCAGTACCAGCAATCTCCATCGCGACAGATCCCTCATGACATCCGACCCATTAACACCTTTGTCTTTACAAATTTACTAAACTCCAATTCATCACCTTTTAAACTATATATATTTTTTGAACCTTCCCACTTTTCCTTTTCCACAACCTATAATCCTCACACCCTATCAACCTACAAATGCTAACACCAGCACACGATTAAAATTGGCCTCCACCTCACCGTACCATCGCCCAACCACCATACCATCAGATCCTAATAACTCAACACCCTCACCCATCGTTACAGTCACACCGCATACCCCTGGCAATCAAATATTCTCCAGAATCAGCCTTTTGCCCCTTTCCTCATTACCTCCAAGGTATTTTTTTTATCGATGTTCTTATTCTGCTCCATTATTCTCTTTATTCCTCTATGCAACTTGAATCTATTTCAACAATTCCCACCCCACCTCCCTCCATTCATCCTTCATAGGTGTCGATTACTCAAATCCTTGCTTTCTTTGAAAATTGGTATCTTTGGGCAGAAATGAAGGATTTTTGAATTAAATAGTTAGGTAGTTTCTATGAGAAGAACATAAGCAGATCCTCAAATTTTTTGTCCAGTTTCAATTTTTGTTGTTTTTGTTTTATTGTGAATGAAGTTAATCAAACTCGAATAACAAAAATAATTGTTTCTATCGATTTTGGTTGTGCATCGGGAGATTTGGGGAATTTTCTATACAATTGCTTTATAGAATTGAGTTATCGTCGTTTTAGACATTAGTCCGTCTGTGGTGGTATTTTATCTGTATGGCATTCACTTGGAAATCACCGTACACATAATAATAATTTACCGCAGAATAAGATTGTAGAAAACAAATTTGAATCTCGGAAGAGATACGATCGTATTCGGAAGATGATTCTTTACCAGGTTTTAACTTACATCTACGACATCTCATCTCTTATGTTTTTAACTTCTCATTTCAAGTTCTTTTAAAACCGACGCCTATTATTTTATATGGTTTTGATTTATCAATGACTCCTTGGGACTTTGCTAGGTTATGCTCGATTTGATTAGATCTAGATGACCAAGCGCTATTTGAGAAAGCAAGATGCGGTGGTACATGCTTCTCCACAATGACGTTCCCGCAGTGAGGTGCCGGTGTGTTACACAGCACATGGACCGAACTACCCAAAGGTAATGACTCACTCTACACGCGATTTGTGTTCGAGGTGGGGAAATAAAAATAATAAATTACAGAAGGTAAATTATCTAAGTTTGAGGTATAGAAAGGTGGGGTAAAGACATTTCCAAATTCCTTAACAGCACAAATTATAATCCCTCTAGCTTAACTTTCTCAATAACCTTCTTATTTTCAACCCCATATTCAATTATTATTTACCTTTGGAACCTTAAAAATTTCAAAATTAGCAGTGGCTCAGTCAGGTCGACATCATCTAATATATCGAAACACCCTCCGACGCCCCCTACTCAAGCCACTTGCCCTACTCCAACCCATAGCCAGCTGTTGGTTGTGTGTTAGTCATATCACTACCGCTCATTATCAACCACAAATAAACGCACGATACCAAACACGTCTAAATTAGCACACTTAAGTTATAGCCCGAACACTGCTCTAGATCAAATGATAGGAAAACAAAATTAAGCATTCCAATACCCACCTTCGGCATTGCTAGAAGATTGCTACTTCAGTGACGAGACATTCTCTTTCAAAATCAATTGATACTAGTACACTCCTCCCTAAACCACTATTGCGTACAATTATGAAATTGTGAACATATCAGTCACCTGATTCGGCAGCTCCTTAAGTAAAAGTAGAGACTTTCTTACAAATGATTGTATAACACCTCCCCCGGTCCTTACTCCTAATACGCATCTACACTATGCGACCCACCCGTCCCACACTCTCCGCAACCCCACTCTTACACTCCTCCCGGCCCCCCCGCCACAAAACACCCCCTCTCCCTCCGCCAACTCTGGTTTCGCCCGACGTGTTCTGGGTTTAACGCGGTCGAGTTTCGGCAGGAAAACGTATGAAACAGGTCGCATGACTAAATGCGTGGACTGCCGAGAAGATGTTATCGAGGGGATGTTCGGGATCAGGTTGCTAGCAGGCTAGCCATTCCTATACCGAGTAAAAATTGCAGTCAATGTTCACAGTTACATTCGACATAAGTCGGTACCACAGTTTCAAACCATGTTCTGTGTCCGTTTCGATTGCGAAAGATGCCCTCATATTTACAAAACAAACTTGAGTCTGAGCTCATTCGATCAGAGTCTCAATAGAACCCACCTTAAGGTTCCGGTAGTATTTCAACTGGCACGAATCGGGACCTGAAGAATGTTCAGATGCATCCAAAGGCAGGATGATTCTGTTGAAAGAGAATGCAGAGTTTATGCCATCCCCAGAAGGTCACTCCGGATATCCCTTTGAAATGAAGCAGGGTTTTTTCCGGACTTACTTCCTGATGGATGCCCCCAAAGGTATTATTAAACATATGCCCCCGGGCAATAGATATTAGACTTCAATCAACTCTTAGAAAGATTTTCCTTAATTCAGAATATTAAATAAATGTTCTTAATTTGAATCCACCATCTTTTAATCAATTAAAGAACATACTTCATAAAAAGATCTGGAAAAGATCATCCGAATTTTCATTTGAAATAAATTAATTATAAAAGATTCCACACATAAAAATGTTATGATGGACCTTGGGGATAAATTATGTCATTAGTGAGTTTTATTACCCGTTAACACCTCGTAAGTAATGTATTTGTTAAATATCATACTATTCCTATCATATTACAACTCCTACTTCATGGGTTATCTCTTATTTAAGCCGACAACATCAAAATTAAATTAATGTCATCTGAGTAAGTCTTAGAAACTCTAACTGTACCTAGAGAAGTATGGTTTTTAAGACCATATTTATCACCCATTGCTTTCTCAAATAATCCTATTTTTTCTCTTGTAGTTTAAGAACTATTTCCATAAATATCATTGTTATATACTCCATCCTATTTGATACGCTTTGCCAATCTCAACATGTTTGAAATACCATTTCAATTAATTGATTCCTCGGAGTAAAGTAATCCTAAAATAACATTCTCTTAGCGAATCTATCTTAAATTATTGTAAGAAACATTTTTGAAGAGATTAAAAAGGAAAAGGAATTGCCTACTGGAATCAATCTCGCAAGAAGTCTAATCATCAAAATAACAAAATGCAAAACTAATAAGGAAATGGATCACATGATAAATGGACATGTATCAAAATGAAGATATATAACACACATACCTAAAGCTAATACACACACACAATCACACTTAATAACAGATGACTACACTCGTACACTAATCTACATATAAATAGCAAACCTCAACACTTGAAATATAAATAAATATAGAAAAATTAAAAAGAAAAAATTTAATTGTAAATGAGTTCGAAGAGTTAAAAGAAAATATAGTATAAGTAAAGAAGAGATAAAATTGAATATATTAATATGGGTTGTCTAATCAATTCCCCACAAAAAGAGCGGAAAAAAAAGCAATTTGAGTCAATCGTCTAATCAACTATTAGAATCCATTTTGGAACCACAAACAATACCCAGTAGTATGGAGTGTAAATTAACCAAACATCAACTGACGTACTGCCCGTAAACTACCACCTACCTATTGTTATGCTATCTGTGTTCTAGTTTTCTTTAGCCTTGATAATAAATTGTGTTGTCTATAAAAACTTTTTTTATGAAGACCACTCTTATCATTTACCAGTCGCACCAATTTTATTACCTTTTCTCTATGCGTCTTTTTATTGCCCGCTTTTCTATTATATTTCGTGGCTGTCTATATTTACATGTACACGGTTATTTTCTCGATTCACACATCTAAAACCTTTGTTTCTCTCAGTAGATCCTAAGCATTAAATAATACCTACTAAACACCTTAACTGACATATGATCAACTTAACACAGCAATCACCCTCCATCATTTACTTACTCTTAATCATATCGTCTTCTGCATTGTCTACCGATCCCAACATATCACCTTCGTACTTCGAAATTCAAAGCTGCTCCATTCATTTTTTCTACATATAATATCAATCCCTCTTTCTTCTCTTTCTTTTATTTGACTACAGCTGCGCTGCGCTCACTTCATGGTACAGTAATAAATAACTGCGACACTGTCACTTCAAATAGATACTAAGAACAACGCCTGCACAGTGTAAATCGTAATCCCATACCATACTAAATTTTCTGTTAGATTGCGAGCGTTGCAATTCTATATAATGCTATGATAACAAGTTCGATTTCGCGCCGAGATCCGCCGCACTTGACACCCAGACAAGAGACGTGAACGTGATATATAATTAATTTAGTGTCGCCAGAATGTTGCCATCATGTTCAGCCAGGGCTGCCAGGTGTTTCACGGACCGGTATTTATAAGAGCCCGTAATGAAGGTCTAGGTGCAGTTCCTAATAAAAATACGTTCGTGCCTTTATGGTTATATCTCGCCAGCATTCAAATCCCTTTACGTACAATAATTTCTAACTTAAAGAGTGTAACAAGGATCCCGTTGTGGGCACGTGAAAAAAGAGATAACCAGTGTTTACTACAATTTAACCAGCCCGTCATAGCGGTCGAAAAAAAAATGTGGTCGTGGCGATGTGCTTGAAGACGATGGCGAATAACGAATAAGTGAATTGATAAGTACTCTTTGTTATGCTTGGAGGTGATTAGGTACGTATAGTGGATGCTAGCATGATAGATGATATAATAATGAGCATAATAGCTATTATTGTTTCCAGGCTTCGAACCAGTAGTTCGTATAGCCCCCAATAAACAAATTAAATTCCTAGCTACCTGAATCCTATACACTCTGTTCATGTGTTCGTTCTCCCCTGTTGAATAAGAAGTGTTCAAACTCGATTGCCCCAAAAACCCCAATTCCCTATAAAAATTTAAAAAGGTCAGAAAGACATACTTTATAATATATCATATGAGACTTGTGGTGGTTCCCGAAAAGGTCAATTGCAGTGATTTTGAATGTTCCCGTTCTATAGAAAAGGAATGTTGAATAAATTTGGAACCACTATCGAGTATAACTCCCCGCGTCTGATTGTTGCACGACTTGTAGATCGCGTACTCCCACTTATGGATCCGGATCGATCCATGACGGGTCATGAGGTGGAGTGATGAATGGAGGTTTGATATAAATTGACACTTTTTGGTTATGATTTTATTATATATGTTTCGTCGTGTATGTAAATATGGGAAGTAACAAGGTAGTTCGATCATAGGACTAGTAAGTCTAGTATATTATTATAATACCTTTAGTGCCCCAAGTATTGTGATGTGCTGATGTCAATCTTCATAGTATTTCTATGTCTAGACTCCTCTTCCCGGTTTTGGAAACTTGCCCATAATGGTGAGAACGTGAGAACAATAATAAATAATTAAATGAAAGCCCAAGAATTAAGTCCCCATAAAACAAATTATGTTGCTCCTTTGACCCATGTTCCATTCCTCCAAATTAGATATATGTTACTAGCATGTGATAAGAAGAGAAAGATTGAGAATGTCAGTTCTGAAAAATCTTTGATGGTTCCGATTGCATCTTATGTCTTCAAAATTTAATCCAATTTCCTATACTTTGGTTGTGCTGTCATGCACTTAAATCATCATATTAATTAATGTCTCCTGTCTCTTCCGCTGTACAATTAGAATATTTCCTTTTAATCAATTTGTGTTGTTGATTTGCTTTGACAACCAATGATTTCTTATTGATAATGAGCCTCTAGAAGTTACTATTTCTTTTATGACTATAATAATGTCTAAATGAAGAGATTATCATGCATCTGAGAGCATGACAAAGTTTTCATTGTAAGTGAATGTCTCGACTACCTTTGAGTTTATCGTAGTATTTCTGGGTTATCTTCAAATCTTTTGAGTGTCCGTTTTCAATTAGCGAATAGCAATAGGAATATGAGGTTGAACGTCTGAGAAAGATAAAACTTGTCTTTTAAAATTGTAGAAAGAGTTCATTCTTGAGGTATAACCTAGAGCTGCATTGCCAGAAAGGATTTCGATTGAGTTAACATTTAAAACTGTGAATTAGAAAACCTATCATTGAGTTCAATAGATATAAATTATGCGTGTCTTCTTTATTGTTCTGCTTCTGGATTCACTAAGCAATCGTTTGTAGAAATTAAGTAGAACATTTATGACCATACTGATCGACTTGTGAACATTTAAGGTTAAAAGAAATCCTGAACAAGTTCTAATAAGATAGCCCTGCCAAGTTATGTGGTGTGCAAATTAAGGCGCCAACTTTTGTTTATCTAATTAAATTCTAATTATTCATTGCCGATTCTTGTAATCACTGGTAATGGACCAATCCTGTTTTTTCTACTTCGATTGAATTTGGCAAATGGATATCATAGGTGCGTACAAAGGCAGATATGTCTATATCAGGGGAATTAGGAATTTGAGCTGCATGCTACTAAGTATACTTGTTGCTGTTTCTGGTGTAATTAGCTTCAAGTTGTTTAGGCTAAACCGTGCGATTGCAGGTGTATATTAAGGACGGTAGCTTGGAAGAATATTTTTTTACTGTTGGGCAGATTAACGTGCAAAGGTCCATGCTTAGATCCATCATAAATTAGCGGTTAAGTTTTCAATCTTTCCAATCATTTTCTAAGTGAGAGGGTACAGAACTTGTCCGTAGTATCGTCAAGGGTAGTTCATATTTACCTCAATCTTTTATTGGTCTTTCAATGATTTGGTTCATACGTGAGATGAAAAACACATGCTATGCATTTGCAAGAATAGGTATTGCAATATTGCCCTATGAATATATTGTGAATAGTGACGCTGGCACACCCTTGCCCTGCTTGCAATGTGACGGCAACAGAAGAGAATGTTGTTGTAATGTGAAGGACAGCTGATCTGGAACCATATACCGATAGTATATAGAAAAACTGGATAAGTTGCACTGCATTATTTTTTAATCCGGTGTTGTGTTTCGTGTGGGCTTTGGAGCAGACAATCCCTGTGAGACATTATATGTAGCTTGAAATATTTGAGCAACCTGAAGTTCGTCTGTAAATAATAGTAGATGGTGAGCTAAAATCTTGGACTATGTTATATACATTGTTCTGTTGGCATGATTTCGGATACAGCCATATACGATTCGATACTGAACTCTATGTGACTTCATTTCCAGATTTATTGTTAACCCTTAAAGTAGAAAAGGGCAATCTGCATCCCTGCTTATAGACGACATCTTCTTTTTTGAGTAAAGATCGTCCTTTTCTTTTTTTGCCTCCCCTTTGCAAGTTCTTGAATTTCTCTCATACAAATTCGAGTTTTGAATTTAGTTTTTTGTGAAAACGTACCACCTTTGCTGTATTAGCGTGAATTTATCAGTGATACAGTTCACAGTCATTTGCACGAGGCTACTCCTCTGTGTGCTTTCACCTTCTGTATGACTGTATCTATTTTTTGCATGGATACAACATTGTGAGTACGGAAATTAGGAAATATGTGATTGGCATCTCTGTAACTATATTGAGCTTCCCTTTGGCCTTCATGCGTAGTGCTGATTCAAATGCATCTGGATGGGGTRATGGTCGCATTTTTTAAATCCTCAATCTGTCACATATATCCAAAGCAAAATGCCACCACAAAAGCATAGCCATATTTTTCAATATACTGTAATAGTTAATATCAATGCATACATCAAATGAAAAGTAATGGCAGACCATAACCATGAAGGACAATATATTCTTGTTCTTTTATAGAATGGCCATTTTATAGGATTGAGCTTGGGACCTAATTACATTTAGACAACCAGAAGACATTCCCATCGAAATCAATCATGTGTTACTGAGATTTTTCGTGCCTAGTTATAAAATAAAAGTTGCATGATACTTCTTGTTATCCCTTGCATATAATTGTGAGACAGACCTCTGTTCTTAGTTCTTACGAACATAGCCTGGGTGTATATTTTGCAATATAAACTGTTATGCAAGTGATAATGTAGTTTTTCTTTTTGTTGAGGATAATGATATAAACTGGTGTTAACAACCAAACATYGAGGCTCGTGTTAGCCAGGCTATGCATCGTGTGCTATACTGCTATCTCTATTACTTATTTCATTGTGTGTCGCCTTCAATGAATTTTATTGGTTGGAGAGAGTGAAAGACAGCTGGTATCTTTCTTCTAGGGCAAATGCTGGAAGTCTTTCTGCTATTACATAGAAGAGGGTTGTCACTTAGTTTGTGGATTTGGATGATAATCACTAGGCCAAATGATTTTCTTGATCGCTAATGTCAAGCATTCGAAGGGAAAGTCAGCTTACCTTTGAAATACTCTCWTGGATAATCCATGCTAAATCTTGTGGATATTAGTTGCAAACATTGTTCGATGCATGTCTATTTACAAGGGTGATGAATCTAAACAGGTATCTGGATGAGACAGTCTGAGAGTTGAATTTGGTCTCATGTAGCCTAAATGAGAATTGAGAATGATCAAGGTTATTATTCTTTTTGCCTGAGAAGTCTGTTAGTTATCCTGACCGAACTGACTTGTTAGCTTTCAACTTTATTAGTCTTGAACTAAAAGTTATCTTAACTTATTTACGCCCTCAAATGAATTGTAGATGTTGAACTGAACTTATTTTCAGGTCTTTTGATGCTTCTGCTGATCAATATTCTCCTGGGAAAAACGAGCAGAGGACCATGATG